>JBCEWB010227496.1:8055-23912 GCA_039654565.1 Peronia peronii
AAAATCTCATTTTTTGGACCTGCAACCCCCCCCCCCCCCCCCCCCTAATACCATGGGGAGAACTTACTGCTGCAACTGAATTTAGTGAGAAAATAACTGAGCACTCATCTTTAACAATCCACGTTTAGATAATGTCATTAATTTACAATTTTCAGTCTCTTATTCAATATACCTCACCACATTAGCTCTGAAATACATTTTTAAATTGACAATGGAAGGGTTTTGTGCAAAAAAAAAAAAGAAGTTGAAAATTGGAATTTTTCCCCTCATCTTAGTTTGATGACCACCTGTTTTCCTTGTGACCCATCTTATTTCTTCATTCATACTTCATACTTTAGTACATTTCTTCATCCACACTTCAATATATTTCTTCACTCACATTTCATATATTTCTTCATCCACACTTAATTTCTCCACTCACACTTCAGTGCATTACTTCATCTACACTTCACTACATTTCTTCACTCACATTTCATATATTACTTCATCCACATTTCACTACATTTCTCCACTCACACTTCAGTACATCTATTCATCAACACTTCAATACATTTCTTCATTCACACCTCAATACATTTCTTCTCTCACACTTTAAAAAAATTATTTCCTTATGCTTTCAATAAGGCCTGTCTTTTCTCACATTCAATACCTGTCTCCACCTACACTACCATGCATTTCTTCACACATTTTATTTCTTCTCCAGCACTTCAACATATTTCTTCCATCTCCCTGTCAACCCATATCTTCCCTCAATACAGTTCTTCACTCACAGTTCAATACATTTCGCATCTCACATTTCAATATATTTTTTCATTCACACTTCAATATATGTCGCCTCTGACACTTTCATTTCTTTTCTCACATTCCAATATCTTTTTTCACTAACACTTCCATACATTTCTCCAATCTATAGATGAGAGAATCACATCTCCATTTTCTAAAAAAACTACTCATGATCACTAAAACCTAATTTTAACAATCTGTACAGATTAAGTAAAAGAAAGGAAATTTGGTAAAATAACTAAAGCCGCACAAAACACAGCACATCAAGAACAAGAAATAATCCTTGTTATGTTATCAAATAATATATATGTAGATTGCTGGCAACTTCAAAGCATTTCACAATTTGAATTTCATTCACATTACACACGATCAAGAAGTTACTCCAACTACATTTGCACAGGATATATCTTACTACAGGAGACAATGAGTCTATAATTATAACAGATAAATATCAAATATTTCTGAAGAATAATTTAAAATATAAAAGCCATTGAATGTTATAAGAATTATTTTACATTTTTTGTAAGAAAATGGGGTCAAATTTCACACATAGATAATTGTACTAGACTAGATCATGTCAATTGAGGAATTGTCTTTTATCAGAAAAAACACTGTCACAGCTAAAGTATAACACAACAATATTCTCCCACCTAGACTGAGCTCACTGTTTTCTGAGTATGTATCAGCTGACCAAAAAGATGCACTATGCAGCCAGCCTTCTATTCCCCCGGCAGAAGTTTTCAGAAAGTTTTCAAAACAAGGACTTACTGTGCACGATAACATTGCAAGATAAAGCTTTGACTTGGCACTCATGGAGCCAATAGCTTTACTATCAGAACTGCCTCTGTATTTGAAAAAGCATGGGACATAGAAACCCATAAGGCAATATTTTTGTCATATATAATTTGGAAATTAGTTGGTTTGTCGTGCTATTTGATATCCCGGTCCATTGTGTCAGATTTATTTATGTCTACAGCTATTGCTGGTAGCACCTGCTCAAGCAGATGGCTTGACTTCTTGATTTCTAGACTAAAGATATTGCATGCTCAGCTAAAAGACCAGCTGTATTTCACTTAACTCACAAACTGCTGTGGTTGTAGTTAGATGACAGGTAAAGAAAAGCTCTAGATGCAGCACACGTATTTATTCATAGGGGCTCATCACTGTACTGTGATATTTCTCACCACATCGCCCAAACTTGGGGCCAATCGGCCTTTGTTCTTCCAACTGTCATCATAATAGGCACAACTATTAGCCAAAAGCTAATAGGCACTCTTTTTCCAAAAGATAGGAAATTTCACCCAATAAGACAGGGAGAAATTTCTTACTTAAAGATGAAATTCTCTTAGATGGAACAGAGAAACAAACATCAAAGGCCACATGACCCCTCAAGGCCTCTCAAGTGGTCTGAAGTCTGTAATTAAAAGAAATGACAATACCAGAGAAAAGTATCAAATAGTCTCTTTGTTTTGTTGTACCTTATAGAACAACCCAGACTCCCCTGACCACTAGGCCCATTCAACAAATTTCGCACTGACCAGCGCTTATGATATCAAGGAGCAGAAGTGAACAATAATTACTGTGAATGAAACCTAAATTCACCTACATTTCTATTAATTTACAATCAGATAGCTCTCTTGTGCTCTCACTGTATTCCATCATAACTCCACTTGTGCAATCTTTGTAATCCCTGCTGGCCTGTCTAAGAGTGGTCTAAATCCATGTAGTCAAAGTATCACTCTGACTACATGGATTTAGACCACTCTTAGATAGCTTGCAGTTTGTACTAACATTCTACAACATGAACATAATACATATCTGACTGAAATGGTTTGGTCCAAGCAGTTACATTATAAAAAAATCTGTAAAAGGAATGATCTGAGTGATGAGGGTTGATAAAATTGACATCTATATGAAATTGACATATTTTTGTGACTATAACCCCTTTTCCTATCAGTGGCTCGTTCAGATACTGCTAATATGAAGAAAGGTGGAGTCAGGGGAGGGATTCGAGGAAGATATTGGTCAGTAAGATCCAGGCTTGTATTGTGTCAATCTGAAGTCTAGGTAGAGTCAGTCAAAACAAACACTCTGATGTGAAGTACTACTGCTGGCCATTCAGATTGAGAAGCAGCTCAGCAGCGTGTGCCGCATAGTGCTATGGACCTTAGGCTGGGCCGCAGTTAAGATTGGTTATTATTAAAGATTAAAAAAAAAAAAAGAAATGTCTGCTCATTCTAAATGTAAAACACCATCAACCACATACAAACGTATAAATGTGATGAAATCTTATGAATTCAGACACTGCAAACAACTAGTAGGTCAGTGAGTGAAGTTAGTGACAGTCTTTGTTGAATGAAGGGTACTCTATTCTACCTTTCTCGCTCCACCTTCTGCAAAACTTTGAGTCTGTGTCTCTGGAGCAGCCTGCTGGATTTGAACAACAAAGCATTGGAAAATGTTTGATTTATGCATAGAAACCACCACAACAATGTAAAAATACAAAATATTAATGACATTTCACTGGAACTGACTTCTTTCAGAGCTTCTTGCTCAAACAATAATATTCTCACATTTCATGCTGTTTCATCCCTTCAGTGCTTCACCCGGAACCATTCCAGGCTAAATATGTGTGCGATGTGTCTATAACCTGGAACCATTCTGGGCCTATGATGACAGCCAATTTCAAGGATATAATCAGGATACCTTAGGTTGTATATTATCTGAGTGACTTCCCTTGCTATCTTCAACTTCCTTTGTTTTGTTTCGAAACGTCGGTTGTGCATGAGCAGTTGTTTCAAGTCTGAAATTAGTGGAATTTGTGCGTATTTTCTGAGTCGTGCTTAGGTCAAAATGCGAGTAAAAGGAAAACATCTCCAGAAGTGTCAGATGAGATTCTAAATGATCATGATAGTGCTGACGAAGATCTTTTTAGTGAATCTGATGATGACGAAGTAGCTTAGTTAGATCTAGATCTAGATCTAGAAGGAATATGTCTCAATCGCTAACCTAAATTCTAGATTTAGATCTAAAGACTAACAGAAACACTTATAAATAGACTTGGGGTTCTTTTTTTTCCACGCATAAATATGTATCAACAAGTTTAACAATAGAATTTAGAAGGTAGAGAAAGATATTTAGAGAATAGTTATATGCAAAATTAGCAGGATACTATATTACTATTAGGGAACTTATAGAGAATTTGGTGCAAGGTAGAAATAAAAAAATCCATCGCGCAGGGCATGCCGGCACTCTTAGCTGAAAGCACTGAAGGGGTTAAGATGTGACATGCTGATATGTCCTATCTAAATTTTTATGTTAGAGAACATAATTAATTTCAAACTATCTTATTCTTATTTTCAATATTCTGTGTGATTTTCAGTAAAGTAGTAAAAATGACCTGGATCAAGTTCAGAGTCCTCTGAAAGTAAATGATCTGGTTCTTACTAACCAGCCCTGCAGTGTCCGAGGACACAACAATAAGTTTTCTCTGTTTTGCAGATAAAGACATTCTCAGTGGTAGGCGGTGGTTATTAGATGTGCCCAATTATGTATAGATTTTCTAACTTTAGCCATTTTAACTTCATATTTTCAATGGTAAAAAAATGATCAGTTTCCAAATATTTGGTTTTACAAAACAATGTTCCAAAAAAAAAAATTCATTTTTAGCCATGGATCCCTTAAATTTGCACAAACATCAATGATACAGTTTAGAGAAAAAATGTCAGACTTTTACAGAACTAACCACCACAGGCTATTTAAGAAGGCAGTTGACCATACCAATACTATAAACAGTATCAATTGTTTGAGTATTGTTGTTTTAGGGTGAGCACTCAAATACTGACCTTCAATTATTGTTTATGAAATGAATTCAGCAGCTGGTTGGAATTCTGAGTGCTCTGAGACTTTTAGATAATAACTGTGAATTGATTTTCCTTCTGTTTTTGGGATGCGGAAGACTTAGGAAGAGGACGAACTCTAACAATGATATTTAAAGATTAATGATTCTATTCCCTCACTTTCCACTGATTACCTCACTAGAGCAGATTTCCATAAAACTGTTCAGAGCTTTCTCAACATTTGCTTTCTGTTTTGTAGCAATCAAGGCCATGTTTACCAGAATTTGGGGTCGGATGTCACCAGATTTAGGCTTCACTTCCTAGAAATAAGACAAACAGCAAGAAAGGCACATAAATAAATAATTAATTGGACATGAATTTCCCTTTTTGAATTAACAAGATTGATGAAAGACATAAGTTAAGAAGCTAAAAACTACAAGTCTCTTTCTTCAGTAATATTTTGCTTCCCTGATTGCAGAATTTGAAGCACTTTTCCAGTTTTCATGGTGGCGAAGCCATGGTAAATGCAGAATCAAATAAAAAATGCATATTTCTACTTCTCCATCAAATCTCTCTTGTCTACGATTAAAGGGCACCACAGACCAGGACCATAACTTTGAGTTTCAAACTTTTGTTCTTGATCCATGGTACAGTAACAAACAGTAAGTGGACACTGTGATATTTACTGTTTTCTGCACAGTACATTTTAACCACATGTGCAATTTTGTGTTAACCTTTTCAAAACAGTGCTTTTTTGCCCTTGCTATTCCCTTAACACATGTAGTAAAAATTAAGAAATTCTCCAAAAACACAGACATGACTTTTCGTATCAAGATATTCCAATATTTTTCAATAAAGATGTTTTCTAGCCATAATATGGTACAGTTAGGTTATTAAATGCAATATATGTAGTGATGTGCTCAGTTCCATGATTGATTATATTACCATAGCAACAAAAACAACATGGCATACAGTGTGATTAATAAAAAAAAGACAGAGAAGACAGATCAGAGAGGAACAATAAGAGATCAAACTATAGACAATCACCTATCAAGCTTGTATGTCCTACTGTCTTGTGTCAATGCTTTTCCAAAAAAAAAAAAGAAGTAACATGGGATCCCCTAACTCCAGCATCATGCTACAACTTTTATTTACCAATCAACAAAACAAGGACAAATCGGTTTGACAAAAGCAACATATCGCAGATGGAGTGATGAAACCTCATAACCCCAGAGAGGAAAATTTTACAGGAGAGACAAAAAACTGATTTACTCTTAAATAAGAAGGTCTATACGAATCAAAATTGCTACAGATAAATGAAAACACATTTGTAACTTGGTTACTACTAAGAAATCACTCTTATACAATTTATATGGCTATGCTGTGGGATGCGAGGTTTCATTACATTATTTTTGTCGTGATGAAACCACGTAACCAGCGGGTAGGAGGGTTGTGAGGTTTCATCAGGACAGAGTTTGTGGGTTGCGAGTTTTCAGGCAGCTCATTTGGTTGTATGTAGGATGCGTGAATTGTTTGAAGCAACAGAAACTGATAAAGACATTTTTTTCAAGACCTACTGGTTTGAATTTGAGTCCCAGCCAACCCAAGTCAAATAAATGTTGGAGTGGTCGGAAGAGTAATGGTGACTACAAAACACAAAGTGGAAATGGGTTTGGTGACATAATGCAGAGTTTGGCTTTGAATCTTCAGACAGACTAGCAATTAGTGTAGTTTGTTTCAGTGTGCTTCAGCAGGACTAGTTACTTCCACTTAACTAAGAAGCATAAATTAATGAACATCTATATGCAATACTATATTGCAATATGCAAAGAGATGCATGCGCTGGCTCGGCCATGTTGTGTGCATGGATGACGGACGGATCCCTAAAGACCTCTTATATGGAGAACTTGCACAGGGAAAATGTCCCACGGACAAACCGCAGTTGCGATTCAAAGATGTATGCAAGAGTTCTAAAAGATCTGAATATCAATCACAACAACTGGGAAGCAACAGCCCTCGAACGGTCAGCCTGGAGATAAACTGTGCAGAAGGTCTCTCCAATTTTGAAGAGACTGTGCTAAGAACCATGAGACAAAGAGAATGGGAAGAAAAGCTGCAGCCAGGCAGACAGATCAGCGTGACTTCTGCTACAGAGATTGCCATCCCGCATTGGACTGGCCAGTTACACCAGATGCTGCACCCAGAAAAATGCCCAGAGCGTAACTCCATAGTCTTCCGAAGGATGCCCACCACATGCAATACGGTCACCGATTTGACAAAGGAGGGGTTTCAGGAGGAACATTTAACAAAAAACAACTCATTATTGACGAACAATTTGTCGTCTCTGGATCAGTCTTAGTGGGGGTTCTCTGGATTTCTGAATTCCTCTTACGAGAACAAACCATTCACACAGTCCAGTTGAATTTAGGACATTTTTTTTTTACACACTGGCACCTTGTGGCTATCCTTTTTCAATGTGTATTTGAAGATTTGTTCGTCCGGCTTTTCTTCTGAATACTTTTCTCTTAGTTCGGTCTTTGTCCATTATTAATTCCAAGAAAAAGCCACATCATCCATCCATCCATGTATGCATACAAGCATACATGCACACATCCATATAAACATGCATGCATACATAATACTTTACTTACATACATACAAACACACATACATACAAACATCCATCCATCCATCCATCCATCCATCCATCCATATGTACATATGTACATACGTACATACATACATACATACACATACACACACAGGGAACTTCGCAGTCGAAAGGTGCTAGTCTTTCATTACAAAAGTACTGGATATTGATACTGTGCATATTTTTCCACAGCCCTCAATCCTAGAGGACACTATGTAAGATCCAGTCTTCTCAAATTGGAGTGAAAAACTTGAGTTGTGCCTGTAAGGATAGGTCTATCAGGCCGCCGTTCAGGCAAAAATTAAAAACAAATTCTTACTAAAATTCATTTGTGGCTTACCCTTCTAATATGTTTATATAGTGGTATTACATTTATGACTTAAGAGTTGCAAGCAGCATAAAACTCCTACAAACAGCAAAAAAACAAGTGCACACACACACAAACGTACATACATACACCCATTTACATGCACACACAAACAAAAATGCACTGAATTCACTATTAATTAATGCTTTGTTGGCGACAATTTAAAAGCTGAGCAAGTTTGAATTGTAATGTAAAATAAAAGTCTACTCTTGGTCTGCTTGTCATAAAACTCTCCTAGAGTCCTGAAATCTTGATCAATCAACATTCTTGAACAGATTTCCCAAACATCAGGGATGATGGTGTTGTTTTTCTTATACCTTTCAATCCTAAGAAGGTAGGATTATCTCGGCTTTAAGTGGCCGCCTGTTTTTGCTGAGTATTTTTGTGGGCAGAAATTTGTAATGTGGAAATTTTGCAAGGACAGCAGCACTCCGCCTACTCTTCATCAATTTTTAACTGTCAAAGTTCTTTAATGCACGTTGCGTACACACGGGACCTCCGAAATATATTCGCCCTTATTCAAGAAGGCTAGATCTTTGTGTCCTTCCATCCCCCAGTGGGAGAACCCATGAGTCAAACTCACAACCTCACCAGCTTGAGTTGTTTTCATCGTGGAGCAGACGCCAAACCACATAACCACGGTGACCCCCTACAATGATGGTAGATGACTGTCTATGAAAATTTATTAGCCTTGCTCTCAGATTAAGTAACTTTGAAGTTTGCCCCTGGTTTGGAAAACTAAATATTGTCACCATGAAGTCCGCCCTTGCCTTTGATCATGTCTGGCTAAGCAATTACAATGTCGCGCTTCACAACCCTCTTGTGAGGACGGTGCTCACGGCACATTTAGATACTCCGGATATATTGTTATATTGTTTGAAGAGATGTGTGTACTTCCGCCACCTCTTTTGGGGTGACCAATATGGTTGCAAAAAATTGTCATCTGGAGAGTGTGCCTGTCACCTAAACTCAATAAGGAGCTTCTGTTGGTTCCCCTCCGCTGATGATCAAATAGTCATTGTCACTTGCTATTTTGAATGTGCGACTGTCACCTTAATTCAGATATTGGTAACTATGTCTGTGTTCAATCGGTACATAGCTTGTAGCTTTGCACAACTCATTTCTTCACTTATAAACATATCTGGACTGCCTAACTAACTGAAAGAAAAAGGAATGAATGAATAACTGAATGAACAAATGGATGAATGGAAAAATAAGTGATTAAATAAATAAATAAAATTCATTCCCTTTTCGGTTAGAATATAAAATACACCAAGCAATGTCGATCATATGCGCTTCAAATTAAGAAATTCATATAAGATTTATCCAGAACCTCGTATTAGCATGCTGCTCTCTCAAACTGGGAGCGATGAAACCACGTAACAGCAGATCATTGCAACAGGTGAGTGTTGCAAGGTTTCATCACGCCAAGATATCATGATGCCAAACATACGAGGTTTTTTTATTAAGTATTTTTAATAATTTCCATCGCGAATTTTATTTTCAGCTTTTGAAACAATATGAAGAAGACCTGTGAGAAGACACTAAGCCAAAAAAACCTTCTTCGAAAAATTTGTGGGTTACAAGGTTTCATCACTCCACCAGTGATATATCAGCATAGTGGTATGATTACTATCAAAATTATTCAAAAGGGATTCATTTCCAATTTTGAGAATGATTCCTTGTGTTCTGTTTGAAGTTGATTTGTAAACGAAAGTTTTTGTAACTTGATGCGAGAGGGATTCATGTTCAGCTTTTGGGAGAAAACCATTGATGCAAGACACTATCGCATTACATCTGTACACTGTACGGCATATGGGGTTGTTGCAAGACTGTCTCACATTCCATTATGAAAGGGTTAACAGGAAGACTACATGAGATAGCCTGTGAGGGGGTAGAGGAAGGACTTATGGCAAGCAATGGCATGATCCAAGTTAATTTTCACAAACCTAATGATATTAATCAATTATGTCCATACTATACTAGATCTAGCCGATACCTGTATGCATACAATACATAGGTCTAATTACATTCACATTCAGACAGAATTTAACTCTATACTGAAAGCACGCATCAGGAACACATGGGGAAAGATAGAAAGGAGAGAACAGTGTCACTTTTAAGTCACTATCTGTGCAACAAGGAAGTTCCCAGTATCCCAGAATGACAGTGGCAAAAAATTGTAAAACACTGAATATCTCTTGGAAGTGTCGAGTAGAATCGGGTAACTTCGCCACTCTCAGGCAGTGCTGCCGTACTTGACCTCTCCCTCTCTTCTACTGCATGTGTTAGCTTTCTATTAATATCTGTTAATTTAAGTAACCAATCAAAATGAAGAATACGGCCAAATCGTCCTACTTTCCTGTCATATTATAGAAGTTTCGGTATTTTTACATTTTTGACTCTCGGCAGGCAATTTTGTCACCGTTTGAGGAAATTTGCCACAGCATCGGGTGAAAGTTGCCGCAGCTGGATAAAGCTTTATTTAACTGTTTGCTTTGTTTTGTTTTGTTTTTAGCTCTTTTTGTTTGCTTTTAGTTTCATTTTATTATTTCTTTTAAAAATCAGTAAAAGAAGTTAAACCCATGTTACATTTAGCTTCACCTCTCCCCTACCCCCAAACACAAAAATTTCTAGCTGCCCAGCACGAGTTAGAGACCATTTTTCACAGCTTCAAGAGCTTTTTCTATATCCTCATGAGTGTATTAATTATAGATATATTTATTTGTTTCACCCATTATGGTTACAAAGAGTAGTTCTACCGCAGAAAGTAGAATTGGGAAGCCTTGGATCTACAAAATTGTAGCTGGCAAATTTGTCCTAGAGTAGTGGCAAATTTCCACAAGTAGATCTATTATTTTACAAACACAGTTTCAAGTTAAAAATACAATCTCACAATGATATGAATCATCAAAGAATTCTACTCAATGAACAAACAAGCCAAAAAAAAGCAGTTATAAAGCAAATTTGCACAATATTGTGATAAATAATGATCATCAATGACATGCCCAGCCAGGCAAAATGTGGGCAGTGAAACCGAAACCCCAAGTGAGTACACTCCATATTGAGCCTCTTATATCATACCCAGCAAGAGAGAGCACCACCGGAAGAGGTGAGTACGCTCCATATTGAGCCTCTTATGTCATGCTCAGCAAGAGAGAGCACCACTGGAGGAGATACGGTAGCCCACGACCAACATCTTGAACGAACTCTCCATTGCTGGAGGTCAAAAATCCCGAGGAGGTACAGTGGATTTGGCCCACTTTTCATTGGGAGCTATTTTACAGATTAACTTTATTGGATCAAGATTGTTGCCTGCCATCAACTTTATATTAAACAAGTAAATTTTAATAGATATACCTAAGGTATACGTATTACCAAACATGAAGGGGTTTAATAAGTGCACTTGGTTGAAACGGGGTGAGTTAGAGAACTGCGGAAAAAGTTGTTGTCAAAAGTATTGTAAATTTTACCATACTAAAATTCGTAAAGGCAGCAAAATCCCAGTACCATGCAGGTTCTGCAGTAAAAGGGTTCAGAGTGACACAGAAGTATGTCATATATGTGGGCAAGACAGAACTAGCAAACAGCATATAGCTTTGGAGAAGAAATCCAAAATACAGTTCAATTTGGTATTAGCTCAGCTTATGTTAGTTTGAACACCTATTTAGAGAAATGGATTTCATTATGTATACTTTAAGTTAGTGAATACAATGTTTTCAAACATGCAAGAAAATACCATGGACGAGCCCATTCCTGAGGCCGTCAAGAAGCGCTTGCAAAAGCCTTTACAACCTAGGAAATATCTACCTATTCTTCCACCGCGTAAAAAGAAACTTTGAAGAGAAAAGCCATTGAAGAAGAATTTGACCAAATTCCTCGCATCAAACGAATAAGATCTGTGAAGGAGTACCAGGAAGAACTACTAGATGTATTTATCAAGGAAGAGACAGATAAACTAGCCTTTACACAGACACCATGAGTAATCCGCAAATTCCTGCAAGGCTGGCAGATGGACATACATAAAAATAATCCATACAGTGCTGATCCTAGGACCTTTCTCAAAGAAGTGCGTCCTAAAATTGAAGAAAAACTCGAAGAAGAAATCAAAGAACTCGGTAGTTCAGTTTCAGCTGGCTCTCCGAAAAATCAGTCCTGGTGGAACTGAACAGTTCACATCCCCTGTCTTCCGTCATACACAAAAGGTCCTCCTACATAAAAGTGAGATCGAAGAGGCACTTAACCAAGCTTTTCCCCAGATCCAAGAAAGTCTTGAGAGGTGAACTCAAAGAGGATCAGGGTGGATCGTCGATCAGGTAGAAACTCTTTGGTTGGACATTGCTAGATACCAACCGCTGAGAGGTGGCTCATATATTCCACTTCCAGCAGCTGTATGAAGGCAGCCGTGAACGTGAAAAACGAGGATGGCCACTGCTTCAGGTGGGCAGCTCTGTTCCCTGCGGTAAAGAACATGGACAGGCCCACACAATACCCCGGGCTCAATTTTAAAGGGATTGATGCCCCTACACCTATTTCCAAAATTCCTAAAGTGGAAAAGTTGAATAATTTAGCTATTAATGTATTCGGATGGGAAATGGTAAAATTACTAATATATATAAAAAAACGAAAATGGGATTAATTATTTATCATATTAGTAAACAACCAGAAAAACAACCGAGAATTAAACTACTGTTATTAGAAGAAGAAGAATGTGTCTGTAAATGTGTGGATGAATGTGTTCATAATCAAGAATGTAAAGATGAATGTAAAAATTCTTGCGTACATAATGAAAAATGCACATATGAAATCATTCGAGATAACCTCCACCAGGAGGTTGAAAGACGTATATAGAACGTAACATATGAAATCATATTTAAATTTCACTACACGTGGATCAAAGACCTCAATCGTCTTTTTCACGATCAGAGCAAACACCGGGAACGAAAGTACTTCTGTGAGCGCTGTCTGCATGGGTACTCCAGGGAGGACCTATTGGAAGCCCACAAACCAGAATGCCGTGGAATTGGAAAAACTGCTGTTCGAGTGGAGATGTTGAAAGAGGGTGAAAACAAGCTAACCTTCTAAAACTACCACAAACAACTGCCAGCCCCTTATATCATTTATGCTGACTTTGAGGCTCTCACCATGAAAGTTGAGGGTCGAGAAAAAAGAAATACACGAACAACACAACAGCATGAGATTTGCAGTTACTGCTACATCGTGGTGAGGTGTGATGGACAGACAATGCCACCAGTCGAATACCGGGGTCCAAATGCAGCAGAGCATTTCCTAGAAGCCCTAAAGAAAGAGAAAGACAAGATTTATTGGGGTCTGACCAATCGAAAGGCTATAAAGATGACACAAAAGGACAGGCAGGCCTATAACAGTGCCACCAACTGTCATGTCTGTAAAAAGGCCTTAAATGGAGATTCTATGCGCAATCACTGTCACATCACAGGGAAGTACAGAGGAGCGGCTCACAATGAATGCAGCCTGAAGCTGTGGTTGAATCCTAAAACAACTGTAATTCTTGTTGTCTTCCACAACTTGCGCGGTTAAGACTCCAACCTCATAATGCAGGCCATAAGCAAAGTGGACGGACACATTACCTGCATCCCCATAAATGCTGAGAAGTACATCTCCTTCTCTTTGGGACAGCTCTGTTTCATCGACAGTGTGCAGTTCCTGCTGGTATCTCTCGACAGACTAGTGTCAGCCAATCCTCCAGAGACTTTCGAAGTAACAGCCAAGAATGAACCAAACCAACAAAAATGAGATCTCTTGATGCAAAAGGGCACATACCCGTAAGAATATATGGATTTTTGGGAACGGTTTAATGAAACAAAGCTTCCTAAACAAGAAGATTTTTACAGCAAACTTAAAGATGAATCTATTAGTGATGAAGATTACACTCACGCCCAAAAGGTTTGGGAAATCTTTGGTTGCAAGACCATGGGAGACTACCACAATCTTTACAATCATACTGATGTTCTCCTGCTAGTAGATGTCTTTGAGACATTTCGAAAAACCTGCTTGAGACAATACGGGCTAGACCCTGCACACTATTATACTAGCTCGGGACTTTCATGGGATGCACTGCTGAAAAAGACGGACACAGAACTCAAGCTATTAACAGACTATGACCAGCACTTGTTCACTGAAAAAGGAATGCGTGGAGGTATCTCTATGGTCTCGAAGCATTATGCTAAGGCTAACAATCCACTTGAGGGGTAGGACCCAGAAAAGCCCAACAATTATATCCTATACCTTGACGCTAACAATCTGTATAGATCGGCTATGAGTCAACCATTACCAACAAGTGGATTTCAGTAGGTAAGAAGACTGTGATAAGCTTGCTATCGAAGATCATCCTGCAGACAGTCCAAAAGGTTATATTTTGGAAGTAGATTTAGAATACCCAGAAGAGTTGCGTAGAGAGCACAACACTTATCTGGTAACTCCAGAGTTAGTGTATGGTGGTCCAAAAAGAATGGATGTCAGAGTACCAACACAATCTAGTTGGCGGTGGGAGGACATCTGTCGAGGTTGAAAAACTGGTACCTAACCTCCGAAATAAGGAATGCTATGTTCTGCACTACTGCAACCTACAGCTGTGTACCTATCTCTAGGCATGCGCCTAAAAAAACATACACAGAGTTCTGATATTCAACCAAAGCCCCGTGGATGGAGCCCTACATCCAAATGAATACAGAACTTCAGACAAAAGCCATCAGCGACTTTGAGAAAGACCTAGTATAAGCTGAAGAACAACTCACTCTTAGGTAAGAGAATGGAGAACCTTCGTAAGCGAGTTGATGTTAAACTAATTCGAGCAAATGAAGAAGATATGTTACGACATTTGATCGCCAGCCCAGCCTTTACATGGTGCAATATATTTGATGATGACCTTGTAGCTGTCCACATGCACAAAAAACATTTGGTTCTCAACCGTCCAGTCTACGTTGGGATGTGTATCCTAGATTTATCTTCACACCTGATGTATGACTTATACTATATATAACCAACTGAAATCTCAATATGGAAAAAAATGTCAGCTTCTTTACGCTGACATGGACAGCCTACTTCTAGAAATAAAGACAGAAAACGTGTACAAAGATATGGCTAAATCTATAGATCTCTATGACACGTCTGATTATCCAAAAGACCATCCTCTATACAGCGTAACAAATAAAAAAGTATTGGGTAAAATGAAGGACGAGTGTGCCGAATGTCCTATAGCTGAGTATGTGGGATTACGCTTAAAAATGTATTCTATCCTAGAATCAAGTGGTAATAACATCAAAAAAAGTAAGGGAGTTAGCGATGTTGTCGTTAAAAAGCACACAAGACAAGCCCAGTACATAGAAGCTCTCTTCGAAAAGCAGACATTCCGTCATGGTATGAATGTTCTGCTGTCAGAAAAACATCATATTTATGGACAGTACTTGAATAAGGTGTCGCTATCACCATTTTACTCTAAACGCTGGACAGCAGAAAATGGGGTGAACACTCTAGCCTATGGACACAAAGAGCTAGCAATGCTGTAGGATTCCATCTTGCGGAAATTGAGTGTCAGGTGGTATCATGAGAAGCTCTTCATGGACAAATCTTCGTTTAGGTCCCTTGTCAGATAGCAGATAGTAGAGCGCGGGCTCACCAGGCTCAGTCACCGAGCGTCCGACTTGATACACATCTAGGGACCATAAGTCACACAACGAAGTCCTTCCTCCAGCTCACTAGGTTGGTACAGATGGCGAACACCAACACCCGAAGGGAGTTTTCGCTCATCAAGACCAAGAGGATGGCCGGGAACTATTGAATATGGTGTGCTACGAGGTAGTGTCTTAGCCTTGATGGCATCCCTGAACTTCTTACCAGTCAGCCTGGTCACCTCTCCATTCAAGGCTGCAACCACAGCAGGTAGCTGTTTCACCCACTATGTGGACCATTTGCTGAGGGGGAGCCGCATCTCTTGGGCATATTGGTGTCCGAACAGTCTCTTGCACGGCGTCACAAAACCCCCGAAATTGTGACTTTTAGTTCGGGCTGCGGTTTCGTGCTGCCAGGCCATTAATCGTCCTCCCCGCCCACCTGTCACGGGCTCAACGAGCGGAACGCCAGCGTACCGGCGAATTCTTCCTGTGACTCAGAATTTGACCAACTTTAAAACATTATAACTCGGGTTCTAATTCTCCCCCATCCAGATTTAGTGAATGCA
>JBCEWB010227607.1:1438-11784 GCA_039654565.1 Peronia peronii
AAGCATAGGCAAATAAAAAAGTTGCACTACATAGTAAAGGTGAAACAATTTTGTATTGGCTCACATATATGCAAGGACAAGATCTTGGGAGCATCTGTTTGCAGTTTTGTTTTTTTTGGGGGGGGGGGGTGCACGGGCAGAGAGAAAGAGATGCATCAATAGGCCCAAATAAGTCAGCGCCATAAAAAAAACAAAACTGTCAATCAATATTTTCTGCAATGATACTCAATTTCATTAATTTATTTATAAATTTTAATACTGTCATAGAGTTCTCAAATATGACAACAGTATTGAGCAGAAAACCACCAGCATAAATGGCAAAAAAATTTATCCCACTATAAAATCCCGTGGCTTCAGTGCCATGAAAACTGAATGAAATGTGCCATTGTGAACTGTATCTAGGCAAAAAATTTACTTTCCTTTATATATATAAACAATAGCAAAGTAACTGGAACACTAGGGAGAAAAACAATGGCTAAGTTTGAAGAAAAAAAAAAAAGAAAAGCAAAATAATAAATTGACAATATAAAATAAACCGAAGTGTAAAGTTCTGATCAGTAGCCTGTGCAAGAAACCGTTGGAGCTGTCTTTATCAAGAATCAATGCCTGAAGGAAACATTGTACCTTGTTGATGACCTGCAAAAAAGAGAAAGAAAATGGAAAAAAAAAAAAATTATATTCACTACATTGTCTAAGGTTGCTCAGTTTGCAGCAAACAATCTAGTTTCTTTCGTCAATGTACAGGTTTAACTTTTATAAAAATTAGGATATCATGCTGAGGAAAAAAAAGCCACTGATTATTAAAGTGCAAACTAGCCATTAGGGTACCAAAGATTCTGATGGAAACAGTTGTATATAAAGATCTACTCTATTATATAATAAAATACTTTTAAAAAAAAGAACAGAAAAAAGCTATGATGGCACAAACTGCCCATTTCAATTACTGGCCAAGCATTAAAAAAATTAATAAATATAAAAATGAGTAATTAATTTTTAATGGAAGACGGCTCAGCTTTTATGTCCTTTAATGAGTAAAAAGACGTCTCAAAAACTAGAAATAGGCCTAATACAAAGTTATGTCTATTCCAAACATAGTGATTGTTTGAATTGCTAGTTTTTTTTATCTATAACTCTTTAATCAACATCTTGATACCCTAGATCTAGATCTCTCTTACTTTCGGGGTATACTAGACTAAAACAGATAGATCTGGAATATCTGCTTTTTTTAATTTAAAAGAAAAAAAGGGGTCAATATTGTATCCCCATAGACGCTCATCTAAAGTGGTGATGGTCAGATCTAGTTATAGATCTGCATAAAAGCCAGCTACAACCTGGTGAAAGAGGAAATTAATGTAAAATACGAATATAGATTTTCTCCCCCTCGACGCGATTGTGGGGTGATCGGCTTTGAGTCTATTATTGGCTTCTTATGCTGATGCGAGGCTAGGCTTGTTCCAGATCTACTTGACGCTGCAAATAATGCGCTCGTTGCGGAAAATGATTAGATTATCTAAATAAGACCATAAAGACGCACTTTTGGATTTGATTCCAAAGGAATCCAGCGCTGCGGAGTTTCGGCCATGGTGTCAAGTTCTTTACAGCTGTTGATTGCCTGGAATAGCCCTACTGGTTGTCCTACAGTTTCACCTGGACTAGCTGACGAAGCGGCTAAAAATCAATCGAATAGAAATGGTTATCTCCCTTCTGCGAAGCCGGTTTTACCGAATATTTCCGAATGCAAATCGTAAATCGTATCGCCTTATTCACGAAGCAAAAGATAATGAGGAAAGACTTCGATCACAAGAATATACTTTTCAATTATATTGTTTTCTAAGCATGAATTTCTTTCAATTCCAGGCATAAAAAAGATTGTTCTGCGGTTCCACGTCGTTACGGATAAAAGTGTTCCTTCGGTTAATCATAAAATATTCGAGAATGATCTCCCCTGCCACGAGAATCTTGGGGGAAAATAAATAAATAAATAACTAAACAAACAAAGTGAGACGAATTCAGACCTAATTTAAGAATTCTCGCTAGGTCATCACCCATTCACGTGGATGCCCCCCCCCCTCGCCGACAACATCTTTCTTCTTTGTTGTTTTTAAATAAACATTTAGATATATGTAGTTTGGCCATTTTCATTATTATATTAGACTATGTCTAATACAGGTCTGTTTCTTTTCTCGAAAGATGTGGCTCTCACCCCGACTTCCTGCCCTCTCCCCCCTCACCTCCAGCCCCTCCCCCCCCCCCCACCCCCCACCCGGCGAATATTTTCTGCAGAGTCTGGTGCTCGGTTAAGCATTATTGTTATTAAATATTAATATTATATTTTGCTGTTATTGAAAAGAAATATTCCGCTTGCTACTTTTCGATTTCGTTATAGCTGTTCTTGCAATACACGCAGCGACAAATGCGTTGCACGTGAACTTTGCATTTTGTTTCAACAGTGGTTATGTGTAGAGAGAGTTATATTCACTACTTTTTTTTTCATGGCGGCAGAGTATTAGAATTGTAAATAAGGTTATTAGTATTTCTAAATCATAGAAATATAAAGTAGGCTTTCAATAAACGTCTCTGTATCATATAATAAGCCGCGGCCTGATTTTACAGTTGAATCCACGATTAGTTCAGTGATTATTGCCAACTGCGAATTCCTATACATTTACCTCCAAGGTCTTGTTGCTGCTTCCTCAACTCTCGAGGAATCATGAAATGAAAGTGTTTGTTCAAAAAGAAATGCACTGGCTCTTGCTAGTAGGGATGGTTTGTATCACTATCAGCAAAATTCACAAGTTGTGCTTTTCCACAAATTATACCGATATACCTTCCCCCTCGTCCGTCTTCATAGTGATGTATGTGATTATGTACGTGTTAACTGCTGTCCACAAACCCTTCCTGACTGTTTCAGGATGTTTTCCCTTCCATGGTTGCCCAGCAAGTGGGCATGGTGGAACCATCAGTTTCATCTATGGTCTTCGTTTTGTTGTTCATCATGGCAATAATATGTAACACAGCACTCACAAGCAAGTTATGAGTACTATGACAGGGAGACCCTGGGATTGATTATATGAGCTACAGACCAAATCATAATCATCATGATTTAATATATCATCGCTTTAATTACACATACTTCTAAACTGTATCTGCCTTTAGCCTGATTTCTCAAAATCAAATCACTTGTTCTCGGATGTGCCCACTTTTCAGGTTCTAACAATGCCAAGGAGGCTGAAAAATATATTTTTTTTTATATTTGTTTGTTATCTGGACTTTCCTGTTAAGTTTGAGAAATGAGAGTTAAAATGGATAGAGAAACATACGACGAAACAGTTGTATCTGTCTCACAAGTTTGTAAATAGGCCCAATAATTGCATAGCATCTAACACAGCCGATTACAACTGTACCGCAACCTGCTTAACATGATGAATATTATTTAGATTAATTTGGAGTCCTTTTTTTGCACAGCACGTGTATACATGTACATGTAACTCTGGTGCTACACCTATGCATTGTGCATAAAACTGCTGTATTTTTGGCTGTGTAAGCACAGGCCGTCCTGACAAAGCTAGCATGCAGTCTAGACAGCTTGAACCTGAGCCTTGCTGCATGTTTAAGTTTGAGAGTCCTCTTCTTCTTAATCCTTAACTCCGTCTCGAGTCATTAGGGCATCTCCTGATGAGTTGTTACCCTGTCCAACCATCATGGCTGTGCTCTAGGACCTGAGTCTTCACAAATGTTCTCGTTGTCCATTCCTGAATGTCGTTGTCCAACTCCTTTTTTTGCTTTTCAGCTACTGTTCCTAAAGCTAATATACATGTATTTGTATCACAGTTTAACAAATCATTAGATCTTGTCACATGGCCATGCCATCTCAATTTCCTTTTCTTTAATCAAAGTGATAAAAAGGTCTTTCTGAGGGTCGCCGTCACTGTACTATATGATGATGATTCTACGGATCTGCTCGTTAGTAGTGTGGTCCAAGTGAGAGATACCCATCAGTAGCACCTAATCACGAGAGTGTGATTTTGATATCTATTGGCCATCTCTACACCTGTGTATTGTCATGTCATGTACAAATTATGATAATTTAATACATGAATGTGATAGTCACAGATTCTACGGTTTTACACAATGTAGCCCCTGCATGGTGCAGATGCAAAATGGACAGCTGCTAAATTGCTACATAGAAACTCAGCCTGTCAAGCAATTTTTGGCAGAGTTCCAAGCCACTGGCCAAAAGTTCTCTCCTTCTCTTTCCAAAGCTTTTCGAGCATATCATTATTATATGTATATAACATGAACTCCATTGTCTTTGGCTGTGGTGATGAAGACGGAAAACTTCACAGAGCTGTAATGTTTATATAGTTAGTAAGCAAATTATAACAGACACTTACACATATGATGCCGAGGGATGATCTGGAAGATCTGCTCTGGTTTTCACTTGGTGTTGTTGTAAGGTATATCAGAGGCTGCTCATATTCATTTTTCATTCCATAAACCTACATATCAATGTATAATAGTCAGTTAATGCAATAATAGTTACAACTAGAGGCATTTTTTTCTTTTGTTCACACAACTGAATTCTCATTTTACTCATATTGCAAAAAAACAAATAAATGCAAGAACAGTATCTCTATATCTGTAGATTTTTATTCAAGCTCAAACATGATTAACAGTTCAAAAAACCACATCTCTTAATGCAATGGTGTATTATGTAAGCATTTATACATTTGATTATATGTCAACAGAGGCCACATTTCAACAATTGTGATATATAACAAAAATGACTGGCAAGCAGTACTTTTCTTAAGTTCTGAACCAGGAAATTCATCATCATTTCATCAATAACAGTAAAACAAGTGTAGAATTCAGAAAATTCATTCAGAAAAATAAACTTTTATACATGTACTTGTTCCTATGACACTCTTTATAACAATCTCCACTCATAAACTACCGTCAATGATACATGTATAACAATATGACAACTATTCATGTTATACCGTGAATGTGACAAGATCACCTTATGAATCCAAATACAAAGCAGGGCAAGTAGTCTTCATTCTTAAAATTCAAACAAGCTTTGAAACTTAAAAAGTTCACAACTGAATACATTTGTATGGGAAAGCTACTTGTAATTACCATTCTAAGTTATTACTTTCCATAATACAATAATGTATTATGTGTTAAATGAAACTGCCATTAGCCATTGACACTACTTAAATTGCAATATATATAGTTATCACTAATGGCATTTGAAGAAAAGGAATAGGGCAAAAGGCTTATCTTTCTTTTGCCAGTGATAATCCCCTTGTTTTCACAATGATGTTCAAAATCAAAATTATTTCAATCATTATCTGATAAGGAGACTCATCCTATACACAATTTGAACTGTGATAATGCTACTGCTTTTAAGTGGAAGTACATGTAACTACATTGATTTTTTAAAGACAAAATTTTGGTTGCCATACAATAGCTGTGAATATTAAGACAGAGTAATCGTACAAAACACAATACAGCAAACTGGGCCAAAACTGCATAAGAACCGGCTGAGTCAACCAATGTGTTCTATTTTCAGGTGGGTAATTGACATAATTAGTTAGGTAGGAAAGTCTACCCTATAAAATTTCATAGAATGGATCTCAGTCTGTCATTGAGCTGAGCTGAAAATGAAATAATTGCTTGGCTTTTTAATAAGTCATCAATTTCATGTATGATTTCTAATTATCACATCCCCAAGTGTCTTCTTCAAGTGTTACAGTGAGATTGTTTACTGCTGTAAACACTAACTCTTACTATAACATAAATTGAAAACAAAATCGTTTCCTCTATTTATTCTTCAGTAATATTTAAAACAGGGAAATCAACTGCTCAAGCTCTAAAAAAAAAAACAAAAAAAAAACAGGAAAACATGGGCAAAACATTGTACATGTATTACTAAATGAAGTCTGTCAACTTTTGACTGCTGTTAATTTTAACAGTTTCACAGAGTGTATTTCCTATTGCTACTTGAAAGAGCATTTGATTTGGCCATAGTCACATAGGTCTAATATTTCAACAAAATCTTAACTTCCCTTTTTCATTCAATAAGCCCTGCCCTCTGGACACTAAATCTGACGACTTGCTTTTCTTCTCAGAAACATTCTATATGATGAGAAAAGTCATTTCAACTCACTGGGGACCAACGACGAGATGACTCACCCTCAGCAAATATCCTCGTCGGACCAGGGATAAAAGGTATCTTGTTCTTGTAAATAAAATTTTCAAACTCGCCCAATCCACCTTTTCCGCCAGTATATCCATATTTATTCTAAAATTCGCCTTTCCTTCTTCCGGTAAACTCTGAAAAGACCCCACTGGAAAGTTTGCGAGGGCATTTTGAACCAATATTTTGAAGCCTACCAAATCAATGTCCCAACCTCAAAGAAAGTCAGCCCGTGAGGTGGTTGAATACTTTCAGACTATCGACTCAGACATCAACAAAAGTGATTCTGATGATGATTTATCTGTGCCAGGTGAGAATTTAGATACTAGTTATTGATGACACGTTGTTTCTATCAGTTTATCAACAAAGACTATTCGACGAGGGCTCTTGTCAGATCAAATGTTCGATTGTAAACAATGCCACGCCCTTTTTCTGTATTTTGATAAGCACACATACTCTTGTTTATGTGTAACTTCCATGTAAATTTAGAGTTCTAGACTTGTCTATACCCATTGTAACTTACAACTAGACCTACATCTAGATTCTAGATTTAGTCTAGTACCACTCTCATAGAAGATTAGAAGACACTTGATATAGATTTAGATCTGGACTAGACCTAGAAATTTTTGTCTGTAGACTGTCTAAAATTGTACTTCATTTGAATGAAAGGAATATGAGATACAAGCATGGTCAAACTGCATTTGTAGGGGACTTTAGACTTACTTTGGAGGGTGAAACTGGCCTGCTGTTGTATTGATAAGGGTATTAAAAAAAAAACAGCAACTGAAAATTGCATAATTTTCAAGGTTCACAAAATCAAAACTATACAACAAGGGCATATTCTGGTGGTCTCATTGGATTTAGCTAATCATAAACTACAATTGTGTGAATTTTCTTGCCTAGACAATGATTTTTTGAAAATGACCCTAAAATCCTGGTCCCCGGTGGGTTGTGATTGAAGTCAGGACCTGGTCCCAAGTGAGTTAAAAAAAAACAAAAACCAGAACTAAGAAAATGAGTTGAGAACAAAAAAAAAGTAACAATATTTGTGGTTAAAACCAAAATTGCATGTCTGTTGATAGTAGATGTACATTGCATATTGTGTAAACATCATTACAACTTACATAAGACAGGATGTTGAATGATCTGACAAAACAAATTTTGATCATTATGAGGTAGTGGTGCCCACTGAACAGCTGCATGAAAGCAGAAACTAGAAAAATGAACTACATTAGCCATCACCATGAATGGCCAATTGATTTGAGGAAAAAAAATAAAAAACTTGAAATACTGCAGTACGAATCAAATATTGTTTGCAATTTCTAAATTAAAATAAAAAATACTAACAAATTCATTATTTCACTCCCCTCCCCTCCACGTTCCCTTTAAATAAAAAATGCAACAGGACAATGTTACTCTGTTTATTGTCTTGATGGCAAGGAGCAGAAAATGCCCCAGTTCAAGACTAGTATCACCATAAATAACTAGAATAATTTCTTTGTCTTTCAATCTCCTTACAGCAGAAATTAATGGGCAAACAGCACGAAGGAACTGGACCCCATCTGTCTTGCTGTAGATATATGGCTTGCCAAAAAATGCTTTGTGATTCAAAGCCGACTGGTATTTTGGTTGACTGCTGTGTGTGGATAACAAGAAAGGGGGTGTCAGTTGAGCTGAAATTTAGTTCCATCAACATGCCATCAGAAGGATAATCCTCAATAATCATCACTGCCTTGTACCAGAGCCATCACATTGAAGTTGACATTGTCCGGTTCTCGTGCCATGAATTTCTTCACAACTTCCGCTGCATTCTGCAATTACAAAAAGTTTGATACTTATGCACATATGAATCATAGAACAACATTAAACATGAATTCTGCATGATATAGTCAATTACTGTGTGCTTTTTCAAAGGGACCAAATCTACATGTATTAAGTCCAATGCTGACTAAATATTCTCCCGATGACAGAAATCTTGACCATTTTCATGGTTGAAATTGATGATCCCGGGGCACATTACAA
Source organism: Peronia peronii (assembly GCA_039654565.1). Classification (NCBI taxonomy): domain Eukaryota; kingdom Metazoa; phylum Mollusca; class Gastropoda; order Systellommatophora; family Onchidiidae; genus Peronia; species Peronia peronii. The sequence continues at coordinate 9,663 of JBCEWB010227607.1, forward strand.
TCACTACAGTAAATGATGTATGTTCTGAAATTTGCCTCATTCAATGTTTCTTATTTCTTTTCAATTATGGTCAACATTAACGCCATCTCTTGCACAAATAAAGATTGGTGCATACATATTCATCTCACAATGTCTGTAGAACTGCTAGTAAACTGTACCATAACCGCTTCACTGCTATCAACAGTATGAGTTATGTGCAAAAACTGGTTTCTTATGAGCAGGAAAATATACATGATATGTCCCAGGTCAGCTCAACAGCAACCATCCTTGTCCTTGTTTATCTTATATTCTGAACACTGGCTGGCATTTTGCATCTACATATAGGATTTCATATATATATGTATGAAAGATCTTTTGACAGACACCACAGGCTGATAACTGGCAGATGGACAAGCAATAAGAATCCAAATCAGGCATATAATCTCCTTGATTATGTAACTATCAGTAACAACGAATTGCAGTCAATGCTTCTGATTGCCTGTGGGACAGAAGAAGATGAATGTCAGTTGGTTCACGCACAGTGGGCAGGACTGAGTACGGGTAGGGATTAGCAGCAGACAGAAAGATGAAAGTTATATGTACTGCGGATACTCAGCACAGGACTGCAAAGTTGCTGCAGCTGTGAAGTGCAGCAGTGGTCCACAGTTACAATGTCACTATACAATTTATCAAAGCAATCTCCAAGTTTTAGACTGCGATTAATTATACTGAGCTATGAACAAATTTAAGCATGTTCATGATGGAATAAAGTGAGTTAATTTATGTGAATGGCTATGTACTACCTCAAGGAAAGTATCAGGATTTGTCTTGCCATGAACAACTGGAGCATCTTTTCTGCCATCTGTAATAAAATGGAATAATATTTATTCAAACCACTTCATACAAGACTGATACCACAATTATCTCAGTGGTTAGTTATTTAGTCAATACTATTTTCAAATTTCTTATTATACTGCTATCATCAGAGTATAGTTCTATGCGTCTAATAAACGGAGTTGGCAAAACGCATTGGCCAATCCTAGGCACATCATATTTGAAAAAAAAAAAAAAAAAAAAATCCAAAGAAATAAAAATTTATATTTACCTAATTCATACAACATCCCTTTGCAATGGACCAGTGCAACAAAATGTGACTTCACCTGCTCATCCATTGGGGGAGCCTGGGGGAAAAGTGGGGATTATTTTGACAAGCCCTATTACTTTCCTAGTCACAAGGGGTGTCAAATAAGCAGTGTGGAGAAGAAAAAAATCACTTTACTTTTGAAGAACTGATCATAAAAAAATTTGATAAAATTATCACGATGAGAGGCAAACATTTTGCTCAAATAATAATTTTTTTTCGGATTTTTTGATGATATGCAATTCAAGCAAAGGGTACAGAGTGATTTTCTCCCTCTCTACATGCACAATATTTGAATAACACCCTTTCTTCTGGGTAAGGAAATACATATACATTTAAGGGTTTGTCTGAAAGCAATACCCATTAGAATGAGAATAAATTGTGAAACAAGGAAAAACGTTTGTAAGACAAAAGCAAAGAAAACAAAAACAGTTCACTCAGTTTACACCAATCAGTTTTCCTAACAGCACGTTATAGTATATACTCAGTGTCTGAATACTTGTGATGAATGTAACTAGGTAACTAAAAACTGACTGAATGAATAAATATCTTTTTTTTACTTTTAAAGACCTTTATTTTATCACTTTTTCCTCGAAAAACACAATTTCATAAGTTTAGTAAGTCACAATTGACTGAAAAGTGAATTTCAAACTTGTGATAAAACCTCATCTAATCTACAATGTATATGAACCCCATGAGGAAATATTCACTCACTTGTAAACCAATACATCCTAATACAACACCTATGAAATATAGTTGAGATTTAAAATTAATTTTCCAGAACTAAATGACGAAACAAATACTAGAGAAAAAAAATTAAAAATTATGATATCAGATACACTTGGATGCTTCAGTAAGATGGGAGATGGTTGGTGTGACTGTGACTAGTGTGAGTCATTTATCTTGTACCGGTACAGCTATAGGATCCCCCTCTTTACGCATAGGATATGCAGCACATTTATAATAATAAACAGATGAATGAGATATGTATTGCACACAGAG
>JBCEWB010227937.1:0-14385 GCA_039654565.1 Peronia peronii
ATAGATAGATAGATAGATAGATAGATAGATAGATAGATAGATAGATAGATAGATAGATAATAGATAGATAGATAGATCTTCTGACAAATGCCCGGAATACTCGCAAACAAATGGCTCTTTAATACATTCATGGGACATTGATTATTCATCCTAAATTCCGCAATACGTCAAGAAAACACCTCTTTTAGGAGAATCATCACAACAGAGGATATCTCAGGTTATTTGCTTCTCATGTCTCAACCTTTCTTCCATTTCCTGCAAAAAAACATGTGCACCGACAAAAGTCGGAGAAGAGTTGGCTGCGTCTTGCGCTAATTGAAATCCTCTAGATGGATTATGCATCATGTTTATTTAACTCCATATCTTAAACGCGTAAAAAAATCCTAGGGTGCCTACTGTCTTAAGCTTATGTAAAGTGGATAAATTCCCAGTACAAACATTTATCAATGGCTCACTGTCAAAGGACGTGTGAAAATCGTACGAGCTCTATGGTATTTCAGGTCTTGGCTTTGAAACAAAGTGATCAGGAGTACTGCTGCCTATCTGTCCCATGACAGGACTTAAAACCGCGACCGAATTTGGCAAACAGATAACCTTTCCCAATTCTTAAAGGGCACATCACTGCTCTGAAATAAAATTATATTTCACACCGAAACCTGAGAAAAACACACTCAGCTTTGTGCTATTTTGAATGGCTCAGTGCGAGCTTTGCTTTGATGTTCCTATGCAAATTAAGATTACGTGTTCCGTCTGTCATATCCCGGTTTAATTTGGCCCAGTGAAAGGAGCTGCAACCCAGTTTGAAAATTATCAATAAGACGAACTTTTATTTAAAAAGAAATTTCATTTTAGAACACTTTTCACATTTCACAATGATTCAATGGCTTGGCTGTATACCAAAGCAGAACTTTGATGTTTTGTTCAGATTTTCTGCTTTTTTTTTTTTTTTTTAACACGACAATTTTTTTCTCTTGGGCTGGATGAAATGGTGTATGAAAACACCCATTTTGGAGATGTTCGTAGAGTCCATGATATTTAATAACTTTGCAGAAAGAAAAATGTCATTCGTGTTAACTAAATCACAAGGTCAAAGAGTTTAGAAGAAGAAAAACAAAATTTAAAAAATCTACTTTCCGTTATTTTTGCCCGCAGGCCTGCTGAGGACTGGGGGGTTTTCAAAATAGGTTAAGGAAAAGGAACAAACGGAGTGCAAGGAAGGAGGTCTAAGAAGAAGGATGAGAACAGAACTGCTGAGCAAGCAATCCGGCAGAAGCCATTCCAAAGAAAATCTTTTAACGAAAATTTGGTATCGTTGTTTACCATTTTGCTGAAAAAGAAAAAATCTATGACAGTAATAATATCTTCTCCCCCTATTGTTAAATCTTTATTAGTTTCCTCTACCATGTACTCCTCCATCATTCGGGAGATTCATTCTTTATCCTAGAGAAAATATGATGGCATCTTTGCTTGTTTTGTAGGAACCAATACGGGAGAAGTTTTATGGAAATAAAAATTCCCTTTGCCCATATCTGGAGGCGGCATCAAAATATCCAAGTAGCCTCTTCTCTTAGTTGTGACTAATTGTTCTATTTTCCCTGTTCAGGAGACACTAATTATGGGCTAAAACATGATAATATGTCAAAGGTTGGGTGTTATTGGCTCGACAGTGATACACATTAATATTACTGGTAGAAACGTACTCAGGGAGAGAGCTGACATCTTGACGGAGATCAGCAGGGAATTTGCTGTCTGTACACTCCTCTTCCAGCTCTTGTCCGACGCTTTCCTGTAGCTAACTTGTAGCATCGTATAGTCACAGTAATGGCCACCACTGGATTGATGCCCTGTCAGGTTAAACAAAATCAGTTCAAAATTCAGTACTCATTGTTTCCACATCTTCGTGTTAATATCATGATCCACATCTGGGATAGCATAAAAAAATATTTCATAACGCACTGATATTCGTATGTCTCAGGATAATCCCATGCATTTATGGTAGGAGTTCTATAATGTTTGTTGGGAATGAAAGTGCGGAAAATCTGCCAGATAAATGTGATACATTTAGATTGTTCTGAGCAGAACGATCACCTTACTGAACATGATTTTTTTAGATCAAACCTTTTGATATATTTATTGTTGACCACTTATCGCATTGTTAAGGATAAAAAGGCTCAAACAGATTTTTTTTCTTGGGCAAATTTATATTCATAGGAATAATAAATTTGCTTGCTTACTTGCCTGGTCTGTTAATGCCGTACAGAGCCGTGGGGACGAGGCAGGAAGGACTTCCAGACCAGCTCTCTCCACTTTCTCTGTTGTGACATGTTCCTATGCTTTGGCAAACTGTTTTGCCAATGCCTTCCTCGATATTGTCTGTCCTCTTTTTCCTCTGTCTGCATCTAGGCCTTCTTTCTCCTATGGTTCCTTGAAGGAGCGTGTTAATCAGTCAGCCTGATTTAATGATATGGCCATACCAGTTTAGATTCCAGCTCTCGACACTAGATAAACAGTTTTCAGATTCTCCAGCGTGTTCATTTGTTGCGTGCATGTTGTGCTCATTGGTCTAGAGCAAAGTTGCTGAATAGTGAAGATAAATTCGCTAGAATTACCTTTGTGGCAAAAAGCACGGCGATATTTTTTTGATACGGAAATAGGCAGAAATCTTGGAGACCGCACCCTATGAACATTAAGAATTAAGAGACAACAACGGACTTTGCGCATTTTTTGGTCTGTTCCGGGAATACCTGATTGAGGTCTAGATCTATGCACTATGCACTCAGAGTGGACGGGGAATGACCTCTTTGGCTGGATCTCTCATGTCAATTTTCAGTTCTACTTAACAATGTCGCTGTAATGTATAAACCCGACTATGCTCTTCACTGTCAGTATTGGCGTGCAAATTTTTTATGAGCAGGGAGACTCTTAGGGAGATCATCATCTTAACGGGCTGCAATTTTCAGAAAACACGTGTAAGTCTGTGACACATTTATATTTGATTGTGACTTTTTCATATGGACCCTTTTTGACTAGCACTGCTGACGAACCATTAGATCTAGCTTTTAGCAGACCACTATCCTTCCTTTAGCTGGGCCACGATACATGGCTAAAAGTGACCTCATGTGAATGAGCATTTAAAATGCCTCATTCCTTTCTAGGTGGCAAAATCTAATTTGAACCACACTTAGGCTTCATTTTTGTTTTTTAAACCGTTGGAACATACTATGATCATAGTTCTTACTACCTGATCAAAGTTCAGAGTGAACAGATTGTGTATTTATGAAAATCACCCATTAGAGTGTTCTATACATATTAATTTTGTAGATGATCCAGCGTTTAAAATTTACAAGAGTGCTACACTATATTTATCATCCCTAGAGATGAATGCATACAATTTGTTTGTTGTTTTATATGGAATAGAACCTCTAGCATCCCGATCAAACTGTAAGTAAGGCTTGAAAGTGAGAGTTATTCGTGTTTTGGCATATAGCATCCCTTTTCCTTACGTCTCTTCAGTGACATCCGTGGAAGGCTAGCAAACAATCACCACCATGCCACGTATTCAGTCCGCTCGAGCCGTGGAGTCCACAGTGACAGGCTGGCAAACCACTCGCGAGCGACCTCCTTCCTTGATGAGCCTCAGGCCGAAGTATGAGACCTCAGATGCCTTCAAGACTTTCTATGGCCGCCTGCCCTACAGGGAAGATCTCAACATGGCACAGATCTATACAGGGTAAGTGCCAGGCATACTGTACCAGCGTCTACTTTGGTAATATCTGCTGTGGTGGGTATCGTCCATATGACACTGTGGCAGAAAATTGTTATCCTTTGTCCCTTCATTAGATCATGACATGCAACACTTTTTAATTTGGTATTTTCTCCTTCTTCTTCTTCTTCCTCTTCTTCTTCTTCTCTTCTTCTTCTTCCTTTTCTTTTTTTTTTTTTTTTTGTCGTTGCTAGGAGGCTGTCAAATTCATATATTTTGTTCACAATTTGACACAAAATATTTCCTTTTGTGGGAAAGGAAAAGGGAAAAAAAATTTAAATCATGACCTTCTGACACACTGTCACATCTTAGCTATTTTGTATGGGTTGGCTTCAGAGACATTTGCTTTAAAGAACGAAAAGGATCAAATTGAGGCGAATTGGAGAGGGAGAGGCGGGAGATGAGAAGTGTGTTCTGGCAGTGAGAGATAGGATGAAATTGGGAAAGAGTTGAGAGCATAAAGCAGAAAATTGGCAGATAAGTCCAACTTAATCCACATTTCTTCTTGTCCTTCTCTTAAAGTTTGATCTTCCTTTTTATATAATTTTATCGTGTAGCAGGGACGGACTGGGTACTTATCATTTTTTTTTTTTTTTTGTAGTTTCTTGTGAAAAACAAACAGAAACAGTATTTTTTTTTTCTTAAAAATGTCACAGATTGAAAAATTGCAAAGTGACGAGCAAAACAACCAAACAGAGGAAAATGAGGCTATATATAGAAACAAAGTAAACAGAAAATGTAAACCACGTGTATATATTACGGGAGGAAGGGAGGAAAGAAAGGAAAGGGGGGGGGGGGGGGGCAGTGTGGTCTTCGTTTCAAATATTACCTACTCTAATACATGCAAACTATGCATCACATTTAAAGAAAATATTTATGTAGCCTTTCAATCCTAAGAAAGGAGGATTATCTCGGCTTTAAATTAAGTGCCTGCCCAGTTTGGCGAGAAGAATTTTTGTAGGTAGAAATTTGGAATTTGGAAATTTTGCCTGGACAGTGACATCTTTGTCAACTTTTCATCCGATTTTCAGGAGTTCCTTTATGTGTGTAACGTACACACCGGACCTCTAAAATATATTCGCCCTTATTCGAGAAGGCTCGATGTCGGGCTTCCCTACCAGAGAATCGCTGAGTATTGAAAAGAAAGCAAGCGGGAACTAATCTTTATTTACCTTTCCGAATTCCTATTCCCCTATACGGTTCTATCCCGCAACTCTCTTCACGCTGTCATCGAGAGGCCACCATGTCCTCTTTTGTATCACATTTATTTTATTATTGTTAATATGCATATGTTCAGTCTTTCAGTTCTAATACAGGAGGATTATCTCGGCCTTAAGTGCATGCCCTGTTTCTGATTAGAAGAATTTTTATGGGCGGAACATTGAAAGTAGAAAATTTTGTCCGGACAGCGGCTTCTCCGCCCATTCTTCATCCGATTTTTAACTGCCAAGAGTTTAACGTGCGTAAGGTACGGATGGGACCTCCGAAATATATTCATTCTGTCCAAGAAGACTGGATGTCGGGTTTCTCTACCCAAGAAACCACGGGATGGTTGATTCTTTGAAAAAAAAAATCTTTTTACCGTCCCAATAAGATTGGAACCTCCAACACTTGTCACACTGTCAATGAGAGGTAGGCGCCTAACCTCTTGGCCACGAGGTGTTTCCTTAGCATCACATCAAGTATCACATCCGTTCTTATAACCCTTCACGGGCCATGTCCTTACATACCACATAACAGAAGAGATCGCGAAGACGAAGTCATTAGTCAGTTAGTTTTTATCCTCAGTGTCACTGGCAGTAGACGGGGTTTGTTTATTCTCTCTGACACCTGTTCTATTTGGAGCCTTCATCTGGTGAGAACAGATGCCATGTTTATAACAAACTATCTCAAAGGCTGACGCTCTTAACTCCTAGAATAGTGTGAAATGTGGGCGTAGTGTGAAATCTATCGCCTCCGCTTTGGACAGTCTTGATAAATAACTTCTCGGTTAAAAAAAAAAAGAAGAAGAAGAAGAAGAAGAAGAAGAAGAAGAAAAAAGGAACAGAAAAAAACAACAGATTTTGAGTTTGGTTGTCAAGGTTTGCCGAAAATGATAAACTTGACGAACATGAAGTATAGCAGCTCCCACACGGATGATACGGCTCCCATGTACTTGCAAATTGAGAAAAATTCATTGTAAGAAGTTTCAGCCGCAATCAGGAATGCGGACTTGCTGTTTACTATGCCACGGGAGCAGTTCGCAACAAGGACAAAAATGAATAACTACATAGATAAATAAATACGTAATGAATGAAGGGTTCAAATAACTAAATAATGAAAATAAATAAATTCTTTTGCGAGTAATTGAATGAATAAATGAACAAACAAAAGAAATGTATTAATGAATACATAGATAAATAAATATGTACATAAATAAATACGTAAATAAATAAATAAATAATAATAAAAAATAAATAGATAATAAATAAATAAGTAATAATAAAAAATAAATATTTAATAAATAAACAGATAAATCAATAAAAAAATAAATAAACAAAGTTACAGCAAATAGAATACACATACCCATAACAACGAGTTCGCCATATTAGAGGGAAAATAAGTGTACAATTAGATTGGAGGAAATTCTTTCGTAACTTACTTGACCTTGATTACTTATTAAAGTGACATATTTAAGATCAGGATAATGATCCATGACTTCATGATGCCCGTTCAAGGATGCTGCTAAGGCCTACCCGAACCACTTAACTGAGCGGTGCAAATAGTTCACCTACCACTATTCAGATCATACATAGTCGTAGCTGTGGACTAAATTGAAATCACTCATAATTTCCTTTGTATATTTGCTTGGTTCTTGTGTGGAAAGTTGTATTTGCTGGTGTTTTTTTGTTATACTAATAAGGTGTATTTTCTACGACGCCCTCGCAGGGACTCAAGACAGGCCTATCTGAGATATCTGAAGGATTTCCTGCACAAACTGCCAGGTGAATGCACCTTACAGCTTAGGTGGCGGGTCAGCAAAGAGGTCCCGGCGTTTTCCATGGACTTTCTTCTGCTCTACCTCTCCAGGTGATTTTTCTATCAGGGTGGGAAGCTGAAACAATTTCTTGGTTGTCTGTCTGTCTGTCTGTCTGTCTGTCTGACTCTCTGTTTATCTTTCTATCTGTCTTTCTGTCTCTCTGTCTATTTGTCTATCTGTCTGTCTGTCTGTCTGCCCGTCTGTCTATCTGTCTGACTCTCTATTTATCTGTCTTTCTATCTGTCTTTCTGTCTCTCTGTCTGTTTATTTGTTTGCCTGTCAGTCTGTCTGTGTGTCTATATTTCTGTCTTTTCTGGTGACCTTCCTACAAAAGTGACTGAAAGTAATACAAATATCTGTCTTTTCGTCTGGTGACTTTTCTGCATAGGGAACTGAAAGTATTAGAAAATGTTTGTCCATCTGGCACCTGATCTTTTCATGCTTGAGCCTTCGTCTACATGAAACCTGCCTTTGTTTCTAAATCCTTTTCATCTCAGAGACTTCCTTGTTTATCAAACAGACATCAGATCTTCAACGATGTGCTTTAGTGCCTTAAAGATAGAATAATATATGTGTTACATTCTGTCAAATTGCATATGCATTTCAAAATTTATAGTTACTCATTGATAAAATGCTGTGCATTGCAATAGTTAACAATCATACCTTTGCTCAGGTTCGCCAAAGTGGAGGCAATTTATCAAACGGCACTGAACTCCTGTCTGGTGGTGTTCAAAGACGTGCAGAATGCCCGGATAATAGCCAACAACCGTCAACTGGGCCTGCATTATGGCCGCTTATATGCTAAATGGTGGCACCCTCACAGTCAGGTAATCAGGGGAAGATTCTTTTTCATTTCATTATTATTAATATTATTTGGTACGATATAGGCAGTCTTTTAATCCTAAGAGTAAGGTTACCTTGGCTTAATTGCGTGTCCAATGTAGTCATAAGTATTTTTGGGGACGAACTTTTGAGTTTTAACTGACAAGGGTTCCTTAGCATACCTAATGTCCACATGGGACTTTTCAAATATATTCGCCATTATCCGAGAGAGACAGACGCTGAGCTTCCCTACCCAACAAGCCAGGGAACAGTTCTTATCTCATCTTATTTCATCTTATCTTGTCCATATAACGAGTTATTGAACATTCTTGAGACAGGATTCTGGTACAAGTCTTGTGAAATATAGGCCTGTTGTATTATGCTTTTTGACAGTCTTCCATCTTAACTTGTCAAGGCGATGTTTATTTGTTGTTGTTGTTGTTGTTGTTTTTGTTTGTTTTTCGATAATTACGATTTCAACATCATGACAGTATGGATATCTAGTTACACTAATTGAGTGGTGTTCGCTGGTTTTCTTTTCTTTTTTTTTTTTTTTTTCTTTTCTTTTTCTTAATTGAAGTGACAATGTTAGAAGATTACCACATAGCACCTAGGCATGTTTGCCTTGTTAAATTCATTTGCTCTTAAGCATTTTCACCGGTTTTCTAAAAGTGACATCACTTTAGAGGCTTGCATTCCTGTTTCTAGGCTAGGACAATGGCTCAGACAGTTTTCTCTTCGTTTCCCAGACAGACAAAGCAAGATATATCATATAAATGTTATTACAAATACATAGCGGATCTCAACATTAATACCCCATTGTTCTCATTGATTTTTTAAGAGAACATTTTCCCGTTTACTAAATGTGGTATTATTTTAGGAGCTTATCTCTAGGCCTAAGAGATAGCAAAAATGCTAAATAGGATTCTCTTCATAGCCGAGACAGATTATATTTATGTCTAGATTACATAAATTAGTGTTAATATGCTTTGCCCCAATGTATTTATTGAACAATTTTCCCCGGTTGTAAAAGTGACATGAATTTGTCTCGAAGCTGAAAAGATGGAGTAGAAACAAGATAACACATCAGTGTTCGTCATTCGAGCAGACAAGGATAAGATATAACTTTGTGATTGTTAATACAAACAGACCACCTGATGTTAATATTAACATCTCATTGTTCAGGTCAATGTCACCAGATCATGGTCTTTTTATTAGCATAGAATTATATTTCTCCCCCCCCCCCCCCTCCCGCCATCCTCTTTCTCTCTCACTCTCTCTCTGTCCAGGATAAGACTTACCTGGCGAGTATGCAGCACATAGAGAAAGCGGCGGAGACCAGGTTACGATTCCACTCTCTCCTAGACAGAGATGACCGCGTGTCCTACCGGGATACCCACCGCCTCCATACACGGAACATAGCCGAGGCGTGAGTGGTTGGGTCAATTGGGGTCAGGGGTCACCGGGACTAGTGTCGGGGTCAGGTTGAAGGTCAAGTCTTCTCAGCACGACGATTTCTCGGCGCCGATAATGCGCACTTTCCAAGGTTGCATCCAGCGTGAAAGAAAAAAAAAAAAGGAAAAGGCCATGACATAAAATACCCTCAGTACGCAAAAGAAAATGGTAATCAGTACAAGGTGCAGGCCAGGGGTCAGGTTCAAGGATAAGTGTTATCAGCATGAATAAAATCATTCAACGTAGTGTTTAACCCATACATAGCCATTAACTTTACATTTTTTTTTCGGTAACGAAGAGCACTTTTTTGGGGGGGTCCAGAATCTTGTTTTGGAGAATTATTTTCTTATAATATGGCAAACCCATTTCTTTTTGTCCATAAAGACTGACGAGCTAAGGCACAGTTGAAGTCATCTGGAAACTTTTAAAGCAATGGTAATAATATTGCAGAACGAATACAATGAGTAGCAATGGTGCATGCTTTTTCATCAAGATCAAAGCCCTCTCTCATATTGTTTCGTCATCGGTATAAGATCTCAGAATAACCAGGAAGACTTTCCGGATACTGTTGGACAAGAGCAGTTACTCAGACTGTTTTGCTTTTGCGAAACGATCTTTCCTTTCACTCTGCTATATCACCCATCTCAGTCCAAAGATCAGATGGTCGAATTTACACTTCTACTACATTGTGGATGAGATGTCACAGACCTAACGTTACTGGCACCAGAATAAAACTTTAAGACGAATTCTCGAATTTCCGCTGATTCTAGTACTGGATAATCAAAGCCTACTTTTCCTATGCCAAGGGTTAAAGAGATAGCTTGTGAAATATGCAGACATTCATGATTACATGAATATTTATATCTATTAAAAAAATCAATGTTCCTAGCTTCAATACCCATATGTGTAGTACTCAAGAAAGAGTTATACATATAGATTTAAAGATCTGATCTCAGTGTATATAATATACCTTGACGGCATTTTGCGAAGTCCAGGGCAGACCAGATGTAGAATGTTGTAAAAAAAAAAAATGCGGTCAATGTATGTTTGTTGAGATCCGAGTTTATCATACTGAAGGTCGGTCACAGATAACGAAGGTCAACCTGTCCTTGAGAAAAACTGGGGTCATTGTTAGATAGTGATGTATTTACTGTTAATCTGATCGAGGTCAATGTGAATTAAGGTCAGTGTGATAACTAGGGTCAAGGTCATTGTTGGTTTCTTCTTTCGCTGGGGGTGACACTATTTTACTCAACTGAGGTCCTGCCCTCGTATCTCCCTTTCGAGATGGTCTTTAGACAACAGTCGGGGGCGATTCTCATGTAAATACATGGTAATACATATTGTATATATGAATCCTTATGTGTGTTAGCAAATTCATCCAGCCGATACACCACACAGAACGTTTTATTCTGTAAATAATAGCAGAAATCTTTAATCGTCTTACGACTGACTGGTAGAGTTTCAGTTAAGAAATTGTGTCACAAGTACGAAGCGCGTCACAAATCCACATGTGGCAACCTTGTAAGAGAGTAATGGTATACCATACACGTAAGAGGGCAATGGCCCTCCACACATTCATTCATGTAAATTTTAACATCAAAATTGCTTCTTGTTCACGATCCGATCAATTTTATGAAGTAGACCAGTTTCCCCGCATCCTCTTCCCCTGCCCTTCCCTCTTCACCTCCCTCTTTTCCCGGACGTCCATCCTATAGCTTGTGATCTCAAAAGCATGCCATGTTTAAGTTCAGGCTGAAAACATAAAGCATGTTTCTCACATATCTCAATGGAGTTCACAAATATCCCGGAAAAGCCCACCATGTTGTGGGCCTTGACCCTGTTACAGCAGGAAATTTATAAAACTCTTCGCTGTGAGCTGAATCTAGATGCCCTCCAAATATTAGTTAATAGTAGTAGTGAGCAGTGTTAGTGACTTAATCAAATTAATGGCATAGGAAAACGCCTGACACATTTCTGCGTTGGATTTTTCCCGAAATCTTGTGTTCTACTATTGGTACTGTATTTTAAATTGACTTTTCAATCCGTTATGAGTGCTGTCTGGCCTATTAAATCATACCTGGCCGCGGCAAATGGTTGTCAACCGCCACCATCTTTCTGTCTGCTTTCTTGCGCTGTGCTCACTTGAATCATGCCTGACTCGATCTAGCAAAGTTCATTTTACACTTTCATTTCTATGCTTAAACAATGTTTTTAGTTACCGATGTATTTGCTATGTGTTTGTTTCATTTTACACCGAGTTGAAATGTGAAAATAGTACTAGTACAGCATGTTCTACAACTTTACGAAATGCCGTGATATGATTTATTTCACTATCATGACAAAAATGTCTTGAACATCGAGACTACCATTGGGCAAACAACTCACTATCTTAATACAAACAAACAACAAACAACGTGATCAGATATGACCACGAGCTCTCGGGGTGCCAGAGCTATCGACTCCCTTTGTTCATTTATTCTTAAATTATCATAATTATCATCATAACTATTAGTGCTGTGTAGCTAGGCGATAGCAGGTACATTACAGCTGCAAACAGGTACATAAGCATGATAACATGCACATGGAAGGCAGTTGACATTCCGGCCTCACCCAGTAACCGACTTTCTTTAACATCCCAGGAACAAGACCGGAGGGCCTAATCTCTATGCATATCTGTGTGAAGGTGTGAAACTTGCAGGTATGTCAATAGTCTAAAGACAAGGGATTTTCTGCCCACACATAGTTTTAAAGGCGTATCACAAGATGTGAGGCAAGGATTTAAGATAAGTTCCCTAAAGATTTCTTTAAATATTGTTATCATTCTGTGTATTTTAGGTCGAACATTTTAATAATATTTAAATCGGTAGAACACCTGCTCTTATAATATAGCATTGCCAGGTTCCAAGAACGCTTGATCTGAAACTATTGTATGCTTATTTTGTTTGAGTTATTTTCAAATGTCTTTACTTACACCATAGGAAAGACTCTTTTTTAATTTTATTGTTGGAAAATTAACGTCATTTAAAACAGGTAACCAAGGTCTGGAGCAATGCCTAGGTCTGGGTATAGTGACTCAAAACTTATGTTCACTGTGGTCACCCTACATCCCAATGATAACCAAAACTTTTCAACCCACCTCTGCGAGCCACTTTCCGCGAGCTAATCTTCCGTCTCAGCTAAAAAGCAGCAACGCCATCATAACAGATGATAATACTATTTTCACGTCATCACCCTCACTATCATCATCATTACCATTATCAATTTGTAGAAGTGTCTTTAAAAAACGCGTAGACTATCATCTGGTTTTTAGATATTTTATAAAATGAAAAAAAAATATGCATAAAGGATAAATGCATAAATGAAAGGAAATGGAACATGGGAAAAAAATAGATAGCAAATAAATAAATAAAAATATAATATTAAAGAAAAAATATAAAGGAAAAAATCCAAATTTTCGAACCTAGGCAGATTTAGTTCTTCTTCAGGGAGGGTAAAGTAAAATATGTCTTAGGAATACAGCCGTTATCTTTTACATCCTCCTCTAAAGTTTACCATTTTCATCATCATTGTCGTCGTCTTCATCATCATCATCATCATCATGGATCATTATCATTGCTTTGCCCTCCTTCTCATCATCACATCACCGGCACTGTCATCATCAGCATCCCCATTTCTATCACTGCATTGCTATTCCTCACCACGACATCTCTTCACTCCTACATCTCCAGCTGCCCAGAATCCGCTACCTCAGCCCCCACCCCGAATAGAGCGTCACTATGACAGAGTCGAGGTCGTCGCATCAACGACAAAAATGGACAACCTGCTGGAGAAAGAGAAACTAACAGTGATGAAGTTTTCAGCTGCCTGGTGTTTTCCATGCAAATCTATGGCCCCGATCTTCGAACAGCTGGCCGTGCAAATGACCGAGGTCCAATTCCTCAAAGTGGACGTAGACACGAGCCCAGATCTGGCCGAGGAGTATAACATATCGGCTCTGCCAACGTTCGTCTTTGTCAAGAATGGCGAGCGATTGGATCACATTATGGGAGCAGACCCCGACCTTTTGAAAGATAAAATTACTAAGTACTCTAAGGAAAACCAGAACTCTTAAAAATGATATTTCTAAAAATTTTTAAAATTTTGAACAAAAATTTCCCGAAAAGACATATAATTTGAAAGTGCATTACATAAAACAGAATTCCTCAATGATAATATTCCCAGGGCTCATTAATCTTGATTTTACCGAAAAAATAAAGATAAAATTTCCAAGGATATTGCATAAAATTAGAAGTTTTGAGCGATTTTTTTTTCAGCGATCGTCAAGTTCGGTCGTTCCGCCCAAACTGAGACCCAGATCTGTCTAAACATAATTTCCTGGAATCTTTCATTAAACCGGAATTCTGGAAAAAAGGAATAATAATGTTTCAATGCATATCTCTAGTGAGCTCTATTTTTACATGACATGGTAACTTTCACACACAAGAGGAGTCCTTGGAAGTAAAATAATATATTTTTTACTGTACGTTTCGTAAACCAAATCCTCTGATAGATAACATTTCCAATAATCTCAGCCAGAAACCAAACTCTTGCAAAATATTTTCATATACTTGGCAAACCAGAATATAAAGAGATGATATTTCCAAGAACCTGTCAGTA
This sequence comes from Peronia peronii, assembly GCA_039654565.1. Taxonomy (NCBI): domain Eukaryota; kingdom Metazoa; phylum Mollusca; class Gastropoda; order Systellommatophora; family Onchidiidae; genus Peronia; species Peronia peronii. The sequence goes on from JBCEWB010227937.1 coordinate 13,719, forward strand.
TTACTGAGCTCAGCAGCAGATATCTTGAGAGATAAAGTGATAGAAGTATCTTTCGAGAAATGATAACGCTTGAAGAGTGAAATTCCCATATACCTTTAACTCTTTCACTATCTTAATCCATTAATGACCAAAACGCTTCTTTTCTGTGTTAAATTCCCGGATATTCTATCGGCTGCTTAAAGCAATGATGATATGCTTTACAATTTCACTTTGAAAAAGGTTGTCATCTACGCTTGAAATGAATTCCCAACCTTTCAGTGATTATAGAACTGGAGTCAAGGTAAATTGATTACATAATTGATTACACTTTGGCACAGAGTATTCACAGAGGGGGAAACACGTCAGCATTGCCATCACCTCTGTTATTATCCGCATTATTTTATATTCGAAGTTTGTCTCTCACACACTCTTTAAATATCTAAATGTGATACAAAGCACTCTAATATTTAACTCAATAAGTAACAATGCATGTAAAATATGAAAATACATATGCATGCGCTCGAAAAGGCAGTCGCAGTATTTTTTTAATTTGTGCAGTTAGAACAAATTTTAAAAAATGGATTTTAAACTGACACAACAAATATCACTTGTAAAGTTATGTATGTGTGTTTGTGTTGAAGGGGGGGGGGGGGGGGGAGGGGGTCAAACCAGAACTTTGAAAGTCCTC
>JBCEWB010228047.1:9346-23887 GCA_039654565.1 Peronia peronii
CCCCCCCCCCCCTTCCCCACTGTACTTACTCAACACCCTTTTTTTTTTTCTTCTTTTCTTAAGTCTTTCAACCCTGAGATTGTAGGATTATCTCCGCTTTAAGTAGCTGCCTGATTTTGCTGAGAAATTTTGTGGGTAGAAAGTTGGAATATGGAAATTTTGGCCGCACAGCGGCACGCAGTCTACTCTTCCATCGATTTTGAACTGTCAAGGGTTTTTTAACATGCGTAAGGTAAACACGGAACCTCCAAAATATATTCACCCTTATCCGAAAAGGCTAGACATCGGGTTTCCCTACCCAGAGGAAGCCAGGGGACCGTTGGGTCACTGAAAAAAATGCAGTTTTCGATCTTCGTGTCCTTCCATCCCCCGATACAGGACCCGCCAGCTGACCCCGGCCTCACCGCTGTGAATTGTTTTCTCCTTGAGCAGACGCCAAACCACAGAGCCACTGCGCCCCCCACACCCTTGTGTCTGGCAAAGGAAAGTTATAAGGACTGGGCAACACCAATCCCAATTCTGTATGTAAGATTAATAGAGTAGCCAGTGGAATGAAATTCTGAAACGCTCCTGAGACAAGCGGCTTCTTCATGTGCCATGAGGGTGGCGTTGGGTCTCAGAGAGTTAAAGGTCTCTACAGCAATGCAACTTGTAAGAAATAATACGTATGGAAATGATGTAGGAGGCCGTCTGTTAATTAAATTGTCGAATCAATTTCATGTCATAAAATGGAACGTTTTGGATGTAGAATTTTTTTATCGTTACGTTCTATATACGTCTTTCAAGCTCCTCGTGGAGGTTATCTCGGGATGTAGAATTGAGCATCTTTGGTACTTTCAGATAGAGAAGAGAGAGAGAGAGAGAAAGGGAGAGAGAGAAAGAGAGAGATTGAGATAGAGAAAGAGAGAGTGATAGAGAGAAAGAGAGAGAAAGAGGCAAAGAGAGAGAAAAAGAGAGACAGAAAGAAAGAGAGAAAGAGAGAGAAAGAGAGAGAAAGAAGGAAAGAGAGAGAAAGAGAGAGAAAGAGAGAAAGAGAGAGAAAGAGAGAGAGAAAGAAGGAAATAGAGAGAAAGAGAGAGGGAGAAAGAAAGGGAGAGAAAGAGCGAGAGAAAGAGAGAGAAAGAGAGAGAGGAGAGAGGAGGAATGCTCTCTGCAAATATTGTCAAACGATGATCACTTTACATTCTCTTTCGCCTTCTCTTTCTTCTCCTTTCTCTTCCCATCGCATCCTATCCGTCTTCTTGTTTTCTTCTGTCTTTTTCTTTAACTAACTCCTCTGTCCTTTTCTTCCTTTTTCTTTCTATCCCCCCCCACACCCACCCTTCTCTCTATTTCTCAGCCCAGCAGTCTCAAGTCAAGGGTTCGATCTGATCAAAGAGTCGATTATCAAGCATGTACTTCGTATCGCACTGGAATTCCCTTCCCAAGGGCTCACAGTTAAGAAGAAATTGTACGTACTTGTACATGCATGACCTTAAAACAAAGTGTGGCACCTTCAAGTTTAACATGAATATTCATGTCACCATAGAAACCTTAATATACCGTTAGTTCCTGAGGCACAAATAGATAAGGTAAATAAAATATAAAATAAGAACCGCCTTGAGACAAGATAAAATATGGATGATATAAGATAACATAAAATGAGATCTAAGATAAGAAATTACTTGAGATAAGATAAGATACTATGAGATAAGATAAAAATAAGATATAAGGTAAGAAAGAACTTGAAACAAGATACGATAAAACAAGATATAAGATAAGAAACGACTTGAGGCATGATAAAATATGGATTATATAAGATAAAATAGGATATAAGATAATAAACGACTTGAGACAAGATAAATTTTGAATTATATAAGATAAGATGAAATCAGATATAAGATAAGAAACTACTTGAGACAAGATAACATATTGATGACCTAAGATAAAATAAGATATAAGATAAAAACACTTCGAGACAAGATAAGATATGGATGACATAAGATAAGATAAAATAAGACAAGGGGAGATAAAGTTCATTTGTTCTCAAAAGGAAATTCTCATTTCTATAGAACTTCTGTCGCTTTTATATTTTGTAACTTCTTTTTCCACGTTATTCTTATCTCCCAGCGAATCTTAGAAAGATGAAAAAAAAAGAAAAAAAGAATAAGATAGACAGAGTAGATAAAAGGCTGCATAATGAATGGAAGAGAGGGACAGGAAAGGGAGGAGGGAGGGAGACAGGAAACATGAATGATGAAGACTGGAATTGGAATATATGAACTTGGAAAAAAAATAAACAGAAAAAAAAAGAGAACAAAAAATAAATAAAGATAAAAAGAATGAAAATAACAGAGAAACAAAGGAAGAAAGATAGAAAGAAAAAAAGAAAGAAAGAAAGAGGAAGAATGAAACGGAAAAAAGGGGTAAGATAAGATTGAATTGAGTAATGAGCCATGCCAGAGCAGGAAAGGCTATCAAACAGTGATGGACTCCATTCTGTGATGTTGTGGAATGGGCCCGAAAGAAAGAAAGTGTTGTGGGACGTACTTATTTCTCTTGGTCAAGAGTTGTTTCCGTTTGAGACATTGGTCGATAATATGATTATTGTAATTATTTATGTTAATCATCAATGTAGGTCCTCTGAAAGATAGTATCTTATCGCATGTCATGTTTATGTCCCTGTCGATGTCTTGAAATGCTGTAATATTGTTGTACATATTATCTAAGATGATGTTTATGGCTCTATGCTTATGTGTATACCCATAATTAGTACACGTGTCTGTACCACCACATCCGAATCTTTCAGTGCCGGGCATAGAAGAGCATCATTGAGGTCGCAAACTTTGGGCGTTTTTGTACAGCTGAGATAACCACCACGACAGGAGGTTGAAAGGCGTAACAAAACCGAACCGTAATAAAGCGAGTTATTTCTAATTGGTCCGCTATGAGTTTCTGTGTGATCTCTCTATGATTGGTGAATGCGCGATAATTCACAACAAATGAAGACACAACAGAACGAAAGAAAGAACGAAAAGGAGAAAGCTTAGCTGAGAATGATGAACTTCAACAAGTTATCGTGCATTGTCAAAGTTGTTGTGACTCATCATTTTTATTATGGAACGGGGATGAGAGAAAGGAAGAGGTGATGGAGTGAATGACGAAGCATAGCCAGTTATATAATTGATTTATGTACAATGTAATACTTGTATCTTCTTGACGTCCGCTGTGAAATGTTATCTCAGGGCCTAATTTTTGTCTGGATCCCCCAACAACTGACAGTGGAAGACTTTCTGGACAAATTAGACCTCCCGTCGAGTGGTTCAAAGGTCAGTTAGCGCCCACATTCGCATGTTAGCCGGACGTAATGTTCTGTGTAATTTCTCATCAATGTAGAAGTGAAATTAGATATGGCCTAGTAATGTAGAATCATTACTTGCAACCAATTATGAGCCATTTCAAAGCTATGACTCATCATCAGTATTTTGGTATCGTGAAATGGGGAGTGTTTTTCACCAGCGCTATTAGTTCCCTTTACCAGACACAAGGGTTGTTGAAGAAACAGTGTAAAGAAGGATAAACTCACTTTTCTCCTTGTCTTTTGAAAAACTGATCACGATGTTTTTTTCTTCTAAAATTACTACGATATGAAGAAAACAGTTTTCTTGAACAATGAATTTTTAAAATTAATTTTTTGTATTATACATTTCAAACAAAGAGTGTAAAAGTCATATATTCCCTCTCTATGCTGCTTGTTCAACACCCTTGTGCCTGGCAAAGGGAACTTACAAGGCCGGTCAAAAACTATCCTCATTGAAAGTAAAAAAAAAAAAAAAAAATAGAAATATAGAAATTGAAAACTTCTTAATCAACGTAAAACGGCGCTAGTTCAATTTATGACCACATCATAAGATTGGACGGACTGGCCAAGATGATGCTACGAGAAACCATCGAAGAAAAAAAAGGGCTCTGGGGAAGACAAAGGGAAAAAAACTGGGTAGACAAATGAAAAATGAACTGGCAAAATATTTGCAGAGACATAGGCCCTGGCGTACAATAAAGAGAAGAGGGAAGAGTTGGGTATAGAAGTCCCTCCGACAGCTCCCTCTTCCCTCTTCTCCCTTCTCCCCTCCCCCCCCCCCCCAAACCACCACCACCACTCTACAAGCAATTAACTTTTTCAATGCCACTATCTAGGAATCAGCTTATTATTTTTTTTTTAATTTCAGCAGCTAAATTACTTCCCTTTACCAAGTACAAGTTGTAAAAGACACGCATTGTAAAGGAGAAAAGAAAACGGGGGGGGCGAGGGGGTGGGGGGGAGGGGGCAATAGCTCTGTGGTTAGGCGTCTGCTCATGGAGAAAATAACTCACGTCGGTGAGCCGGGATCGACTCACGGGTTCTGTATCGGGGGATGGAAGGACACGATGATCGAAAACTGCATTTTTCAATGACTCAACGGTCTCCTGGTTTCCTCTGGGTAGGGAAGCTCGACGTCTAGCCTTCTCGGATAAGAGGCAATATATTTCGGAGGTCCCGTGTGTACGTTACGCACGTTAAAGAACCCTTGGCAGTTCAAAATCGACGAAAGAGTAGACTGTGTGCCGCTGTGCGGACAAAATTTCCAAATTCCAAATTTCTACCCATAAAAATTCTCATAAAAATCGGGCAGCTAAAAAAAAAAAAATATATACATGTTATGTAAGAGCATAAAAATGTAGATCTAATTGATGAGTTGAAATTAGTTTTACCCCCAAGCTACATATCTAGCAAAGCTCCGCGACTCCTTTTCCAAGGCTTTGGGAGTCGGGACCCACCGGTAGGGAACCTCTGGTCTGGAGTAAGTGCTATTCTAGAGTTGATCTGTCAGTCAGCATGTTTGTTTGTTTGTTTATGTTGGGATTTAACGGCACAACAGCACAATCACGGCTATATTGTGCATGCCAAACACGATAAGACACGTTTATACGTCACGAAGAAAAGAGGAAAGAGGGCGGGACAGAGCAAGGAGAGAGAGAAGGGATGTCACCCCTAGAGCGTCGAGGATGGCATTCCATTGGATATATTCCACCGATGGCGGGCTTTCATCGCCTGCAGGTGGGAGCAAAGAACCTATTTATATACCTTGGGCCCCCGTGGGGGATGTCAGCATGTGTAGGATCTTCGTTCTAGCGCGTCAAGTTTGGATGGAGGCGAATAATTAAGCAGTTATTCGAATACATGAATGACCAAATAGAAGAACTGAGCGATGGAGAGATGGAAGAATAGATGATGAACAGAGGGATGGATGGAAGGAGGGAGGGGAAAGGAGGGATTGATTAGTCAGCACTTTGGTCTCAACGCCTAAAAGAGGAGGGGGGGGGGAGAAAGGGAAAAGAAAGGGAATATAAAAGGAAATGGAGGAATGAGGAGAAACAGGCGAGAGAGAGAGAGAGAGAGAGAGAAAGAGAGTGTATAGGATTAAGAGGAAGAAAAAAAAAGGTTAAGTCTGACAAGGGCGACTGAAATGAAGAGAAAGACATGACTCACGGGTTTTTGAAGAGTGAGCACGATTTCTGGTCGTGTCCAAGAACGACAGACTGGATAGGGCAAGGAGTGAGCGACTGAGGGAGCTGCAGTGAGCAAGACCAACATGTTTTCCTTTCATTTCATTGGCAGCTGTTTGCTGGGTATCATTGATCCCCAATAAAAGGGGCAGTGCCCGAATTTGCAGTCAAATAGGAAAAAAAAAAAGAGGGGAAAAAAAAAAGAACAAAGACAAAAACTAAAACAACAACAACAATAACAACAACAACAACAGCAACAATAACAACAACAACAGCAACAACAACAAAACAGCAACAACAACAACAACAACAGCAACAACAACAAGAAGATAGGGGGCGGGAAGGGAGGGGGAGGGGGAGGGGTCAATTTTGGTTGAAATTTCATGGTTAGTAGGCATACAAAAGACCGTCACAAACATGGTAGAGAGAAAGAGAGAGAGAGAGAAGATACGAAAAAGAGTGATAGAAAAGAGAGAGAGAGGGAAAAGAGAAATAACTAGTATTTAAAAACAAAAAAGTAGCAGCTAGGCCTATCCTGGGTGGTTTACTTGAATTTTACTGAGCTGGCTGATCGATATGCACATATCCGAGTGGGAGGTAAAACAAGAAATGTAATGAATCTCTCCTGGAAGTAAATTTGTTGTATTTGGAATGCAAATACATTCAGACAGACAAACAAACAGACAGAAGGCAAGTATACAGACAGACAGATATAAAGATAGACAGACAGACAGACAGACAGATAGACAGACAGACAGACAGGTAAGTATACAGACAGACAGATGTAAAGATAGACAGACAGACAGACAGACAGACAGACAAGTATACAGACAGACAGATGTAAAGATAGCCAGCAGACAGACAGACAGGCAAGTATACAGACAGATATAAAGAGACAGACAGACAACAGACAGACAGGCAAGTATATAGACAGACAGATGTAAAGATAGACAGACAGACAGACAGGCAAGTATACAGACAGACAGATATAAAGATAGACAGACAGGCAGACAGACAGATAGACAGACAGGCAAGTATACAGACAGACATATATAAAGATAGTCAGAAAACAGTGAATCAGTCAGACAGACGGATGGATGGACAGACAGAATAGACAAAACGTTTATCGGTTGAAATTTTATAAGTTGATCAGCACCGATATACACACACAGGGCTAGAGGGTGAGTTGTTGTTTGTTTGTTTGTTTGTGTTGGAGTTTAACGGCACATCAGCACGATTACGGCTATATTGTGTCAAAGACGGTATGATACGTTTACACGTCAAGAAAATGAGAGGAAAGACAGCGGGACAGAAGACATGAGCAAGGAGAGAGAGATGAGATGTCACCCATGGAGCGTCGAGGATGACATTCCATGGGAGACATCCCACCGATGGCGGGCTTTCACCGCCTGCAGGTGGGAGCAAAGAACCTCCTTATATACCCCGGCGGATAGAGAGTGAGGGAGACAAGACCAGTAATAATTAGTGCGAGAGCAAGAGGGATAAGGTGAGAGAGACAGACAGAGAGACAGAAGGTAGATATATAGAGAGTAAGGCAGAGAGACGCTGTTTCGGTTTACCAGCTGCAGGATAGTATTAATTTTATGGTACGGAATGCATGTGGGAAATGGTCTCTGAAACTGAAAGAGAAAAAGAAAAAAAAATCGAAAAGAAAGTTAATGTTCTTTGGTGTACTAGAATAATTCTTAATTATTTCATGAGTTTGTTGGCTCAACAAACAAGGGATAAAAAGGAGAGGGAATGAGAGAGAGAAAAGAGAAAGAGAGAGAAAAGAGAAAGAGAGAGAAGAGAGAGAGAGAGAAGAGAGGGGGGGGGGGCGGTGCACAAACAAAAAAGATTCCAGGTTTAGGTTCGTTATAATTGGAGTTTTATGCGTTCCATTATAGCATATAGATCCATTAATTATGAGTCTCCTCTTCCTCTTCGCCCCTCTTTTTTCGAGAATTATGACGTCAGACTTCCGCTTCTCCCCCCCACCCCCACCCCCACCCCACACACGCCTTTTTTTATTGCACGACAATGGCTGAAGAGGAAAATTGCTTGAATCCAACTTCGAAGGCTACATATTGAGTACCTTACAACATCAGTGCAACTGAATGATAATAGCTAGTTAATTCTACCCGTTTTGTTTGCTGACATTGTGGCAAACTTGATGTGGGAGACCAGCATCTAGATTTCTTGATCGAGATCTAGATGATCGCAGCACGATGATTCAAGGTAGGTCTAGCTCGGTTGAAAACAATATTATGACGTCAGACTTCCGCTTCCACCCCCCTTTTTACACGGAAGTAAACACAAATGGGGAATGGATCTATTAATGTGCACATGAATGAATGAATGTGTGTATGTCTGCTTGTGTCGAGTCGACAATCGCAAACCATTTGTTGCCCCTATCATGAAGAATCTCAAGCCAGATTGTAAGACCCATAGACGGCCGTGGACTAAACACTGGACCTCTCTGCAAAATTGATTGGTTCTGCATAGGAAAACCACGAGAGGAAGAAAGCAGGGTAGAAAAAGTATTTGGAGTTCTCCGGCTAAAGTTTTGAGTTGTCTGACACAGAGAATGATTGGTCGTCGACATTCATATGCAAATTTCGAGAGAGAGAGAGAGAGGGAGAGAGAGAAAAAGACAGAATGGAAGAGTGGGGATAAGAAAGAAAGCAGAATGTTAAAGACATAAACAGAATGAAAGAAAGAATAAACGGACAGCGGAAAAGGGAGGAGAAAGAGAGAGAGGAGGGGGAGAGAAAGAGAGAGAAAAGGAGAGAGAGAGGGGGAGAAAGAGAGAGGGAGAGAAAGAGAGAAAGAGAAAGAGAGAGAAGGGAAAAAGAGAAAGAAAGAAGGAGAGAAAGAGAGAAGGAGAAGAAAAAGGGAGAGAAAGAGAGAGAAAAAGAGGGAAAGACAGACAGGAAGAGAGAGAGAGAAAGGGAGAGAGAGAAAGAGACAGAGAGAGAAAGTAGAAAGAGAGAGAGAGAAAAAGAGAGAGGGAGAGAAAGAAAGAGAAGATAGAGAGAAAGGAAAGGGAGAGAAAGAGAGAGAAAAAGAGAGAGAAGAGAGAAAAAGAGAGAGAGGGGAGGGAGAGTGAGAAAGAGAGAAGAAGAGAGAAAGAGAGAGAGAGGTGAGAGAGAAGAGAAAGGGAGAGAAAGAGAGAGTAAAAGAGAGAGGAGAGAAAGAGATGGGGAAAGAGAGAACGAGAAAGATAAAGAAAGAGGGAGAGAAAGAGATAAACAGAGAGAGAGAGCAAGAAAGATAAAGAGAGAGAAAGGGTTCGGAAGAGAAAGTGATCGAAAGAGAGAGAAAGAGAGGAAAAGAGAGAAAGAGAGAGGGGAAGAGAAAGAGAGAAGAAAGAGGGAGAGAAGGAGATAGTGAAAGAAAGGGAGAGAGAGAGAAAGAGAAAGAAAGAGGAAGAGAGGGAAGAGATAAAGAGATAAAAGGAGAGAGAAAGAGAGAGAAAAAGACAGGGAGAAAAGGAGATAAAGAGAGAGAGAAAGGGAGAGAGAAAGAGAGGAAGAGAAAGAGAGAAAGAGGGAGGGAAAGAGACAAAGAGAGAGAAAAAGAGAGAGGGGAGAAAGAGAGAGAAAGGGAAAGATAGAAAAAGAGTGAAAGAGAAAGAGAGAAATAGAGAGAGAAAGACGAAAAAAGAGAGAGACAGAGAAAGAGAGAAAGCAAGAGAAAGGAAGGGAGAGAAAGAGAGAGAACGAGAGAAAAAAGAGAGAGAAAGAAAGAGAGAAAGAGAGACGGAGACAAAGAGATAAAGAGAGAGAGACAAAGAGAGAACGAGAGAGAGAAGGAGAGAAAGAGAGAGAGAGAGCAAAAGTGAACAGGACAAAGGAAGAGGAAGCGGAGGGTGGAAGAGAGACGGAACGAACAGTACAGTTAGCTAGAGAGATCCTGGAGAGACGAGGAACTTACAACTGGAGAGCGGACTGATGACATCACGTACCGAATGTGGAGCCATGCCCATGAGGGCAAGAAACCGAGTTTACGTTAACAGTTAACGCCGTTGTTATTATGTTACCACGTGTAACGAAACTGACACTGTCATTATCTCACGATAGCAAGTATTCTGTTCTTGCTTCAGCTCTCGATACTTTAAAAAGAAAAAATAATAATGTGTCCGTTTGTTTACAAAAAAAGATTTGCTTGACTGTACTCGGTGCTTACTAAAGGACGCCGAACATACCAAAGCCAGGTCTAGCCCACATAGCCATGGCGTCCAATGTTGGCATGCGAGGTACACGGTGTTTTGTTAAGGTGACGTCATCAGTCCGCTCTTCAGTATAAGGCCGAAAACATACTGGTCCGTCCGATTAGCCGCCACCAAAAGGTAGGCTGCTGTCGGACGAAAACATTAACAAAGTGAATCCGTCAGACCTTTGTTTGTATTAGAACAGTTGAATTAAAAAATAATAATAATTAAAACCGCGTTATAGGCAATACATCGCAAAATCTTAGCACCCGTACTTAATGTTTGGTCGCTGGTTTCAAATCTGTCATCAAAAATAACATTTGATGAAAAAAAAAGGGGTCTGACGTGTTGCAACAGTATACCCCGCCTGGGCCATTTTTAGACACGTGAGTCAAGTTCGTCCGACAAACCGAAGAAAATGGAGCGTGTCGTACTTCAATCCGACTGACTCTGCCAGCCGGCGACAGTCGGAGATGACTATAATTATACCGCCCGTTTTGTCTATATTTTCCTTCTTGCACCACTTCAATCCGTGACTTTGTCGCCGATTTTTGTCGGATTGTCGGACCAGTACGTTTTCGGCCTAAGAGTATGAGATCCTTGGCATGCGAACCATTCATAGTACTCAGACTGGTATGGCCACCAAAATAAAAATCCTCCTAATATTTATTTCATCTCGTTCTCGCCTATACTATGGCCTTATCCTAAGGGAGAAAGATAAGAGAGAGAGACCGAGGAAGGGTGAAGGAGAAAGAGAGAGAGAGGGGAGGAAGGATGAGAGAGAAAGAGAGAGAGGGAGAGGTATACGGTCACAGTTTCACAGTGCTTTTTTTTACATATATATATGACTATCTCAGCTAATGGAGAATCGGAAGAAATGAGAGAAAGAAGAAGAGTAGGGAGAAAGAGAGAGAAAGGGAGAAAAGGGATAAGAAAGACAGAAAGATAGAGATAGATAGATAGATAGAGAGAGAGAGAGAGAGGCATACTTTGTAAATTAATGAGGGAAAGAAGATAAGTCGCATTTTTACATCAGATGAAATGATTATATAGATCTACAGGCCAAATATTTCTGGCAGTATAAACCTAATTAGGTCTGGCTGTATTCCATTTGCAGGAATATAAACTCGTATATACGTCTATTACGAAATGCAGATTCCTGGAGCTTCTGGCCGGCTTTTTGAATTCCAAGTAGACAGACTCATTTCATGGAACGAGAAAACATGACAAGCACATACATCGAATGATCTGCTCATATGAAATATATAGATGATATTACGCTTTCAGAAACGTAGATGGTTGAAAGAAAATGTTATGACAAATGGAAAAATGCAAACAGTGTTTGGTGGTTTGATTCAAGTTTTTAGTAAACTTTGTTGCTTTTTTATTTGTTTGTTTTTGTTTTGTTTTGTTTTAATTTTTTTTTTAAATCCTTCTATGTTTTGGTGTAAATAAAACAAAACTTAAGATATAATTTTTTTAGATCAATGAAGCAAGAGGCAACACAACGCTAGCATTGTAAATATTCTCAGGTACACGTATCGTGAGCTCAGTTCTCAGTTGCTCTATCTCCATTTTTCGCATTTTCAGAAAACTGATCTTTTATGTTTAGGAGCTGTTTTTGTACATAGGCGATAGGACAAAATGATTTTCAAAATCTACCTGTTTGGGCAAGTGATCGGTGAAATAATTACATTATATGGTAGATTTACTTTCCCTCTTTCCTATGACATAGATATTTCTCCAAAAAGCCCAAAAGTGGAGATAGAGCAACAAAGAACTGAGCTCACGGTATGTAAGATAAACAAAGAAAGAAAGAAAGAAAAGGCGACTACGTGTCAAAAGCATTTCCATTCCTTGTGTATTCCCCTGCACGCTATCACAGGCCTTGTCCAGTCTGTGGGCTAATGTGTATGCTGAGAAAATCCCTAGGGAGTGTTCAGGCCAAATGGCCAATAATTTGCTGTTCGGAGGGGGGGGGGGGAATAACTGTTTATTGTGTAAGAATGAGAAGAAAAGCACAGTATGCCGAGAGAAGGAGGAATAAAAATGGTGAAAGATCGATTGGATACAAGTATACATGACTGGATGGATGGATGGATGGATGAATGGATGTATAGATGAATGGATGGATGGATGGATGGATGTGTGGATGGGTGGATGGGTGGGTGGGTGGATGGATGGATGGATGGATGAATAGATGAATGGATGGATGAAAGGATGTATAGATCAATGGATGGATGGATGGATGGATGAATGGATGAATGGCTGAATGAATAGATGAATGGATGGATGAATGGATAGATTAATGGATGTGTGGATGCATGTATAGATGAATGGATGGATGGATGTGTGGATACATGGATGGATGGATGGATGGATGGATGGATGGATGGATGGATGGATGGATGGATGGATGGATAGATGGGTGGGTGGGTGGATGGATGGATGGGTTAATGGATAGATGGAGGGCAGAAGAGAAAGAAGAAATGAGAGAAACGGAGCAAAGGAGGAAGGGAGAAGATGAATGAAAGGAGCGGTGAATAAAAAAAGATGTATATTTTGGTGGATCCTTGATCTAAATAAGAAAAGAGAGAGATAAAAGACTGTCAGAAAAGATAGCCCTTTTCAAATGACTTCGCTGACAAAGCTAGCGAGCGTTAAGCGTAGCGGCCAGTATTTTTCTGGAAAAGGACTAACAATTAATTGTCTTGCACTATGACAGTAAAGGGTCGTCAGGACACGGACTGCTCGGTAAGGACATTAAAATTTGTCTGAGGACCAGCTGTAGAAACAGACAGACAGACAGACAAACAGACAGACAAACAGACAGACAGGTAGGCCTCAGGCAGGTAGGCAGATAGAGGCAGACATACATAGACAGACAGGCACAGGCAGACCGACAGGGAGAGACATGCGTAGACAGACATAGGCAGGCAGGCAGACAGACAGACAGAATACAGATCGACAGATCGGTAGACAGACAGAGACTTACTGACGGACCGTTGACGAAGGCTACGGACGGAGATAGGCAGACAAACACAAACAGATAGTGGCAGGCACAGACAGATAGACAGACAGACAGACAGACAGGCAGACAGACAAAAGAGAGATACTCAGACATAGACAGACACAGACAAACATACTGGCAGACAGAAGATCGACAAACAGACATTCGACCGACAAACAGACTAGACCAGACAGACAAACAAAATCACAGGCAGACAGAAGATCGACAAACAGACATTCGATCGACAAACAGATTAGACCAGACAGACAGACAAACGACAGGAAAGACGTACACACACTATTAAGCGCGAACATTTTGCTATGGAAAGAGGTGAATCGTCACTGAGAAGAAGGACCGACAGACTCGCGGACGTTACAGATAAACAAACAGAGTTAGAGACAGGCACAGACAGGCGTCCGACGAACAGACAGACGACAGTCAAACAGATAGGAGAACAGACTAGGCGTGACAGATAAGCGATAGACAGACAGGCAAACATACGGAAGCACGAACACATCCCGTGAAAGAGAAGGAGAAGGAGTCAATATAAGGACTGACGGACAGACGCACGGGACGGAGAAACTTCTTTTATGTACCTCGCTATAACGAGAAGGCGGTTCTGAGAAGATCATCAAGTAGGCAGACAGACAGAGAGCTGCCCCTTCGTTAAGAGAGTCGGAATAGCCGAGGATCGGGCTTGTCGATCTGTCAGGACAAGAGTGGGCGTAGTGGTTCGATACAAGAACAGATCGTCTAGACTAAGTGCTATCTTAGAGTTGATCCGTCAGTCAATGCCTTGTTTCCTCCTACCGCCTACACCGCCAGGCTTGGAGGTGTGGGATGGAAGGTGGGGGGGAGGGGAGAATAGTTAGGAAGATACTTAAAAATATGAATGGATAGATGGAAAAATCGAAGAACAGATGGAATCGAGGGACGGTTAGAGGGATGGATGGATGGATGGATGAATGGATGGATGGAAAGGTGGACATAGATAGATGGATGAATAGATGGATGGATGAATGAATGGACTGATGGGTGAATGGATGGATTGGTGTATGGCTAGATGGATGGATGGAGGGATAAATGGATGTATTGATGAATGGATAGACGAATGGACGGACGGACACATAAATGGAAGGACGAATACCTTGCTGCTTATTTGGATATGTGGATAAGTGGATGGGGGGATAGCTTGAAAAACAGAGGAGAGCAAAAGAAAGAAGAGAGACAGACGAATTAATGAGAGGCGGTCAGACGGAAAGACAGAGAGAAGAGGACAGATTATAGCCTCTTACAGATGTCGTCTCGTCAAGGCTGCCAGCTCGCCCTTGGTATGTCTGACAGAAATGGATCAGGTGGATAGGGGGCCACTCGCGAGCTGATCAGTCCGTTAGCACTTATACATCCCAGAGCCTGGACATCGAGTCTCAGAGAGCGTCGATAAACAGCTGTAAGACGATCCTTGATTAAGGACCAGCGAGAGAGATCTCCTTTCTGTCAGGGATGTTCCCAAGTTTCGAGCAATAGTGACCTGGCCTGGAGATAGATCTACGGCTTGACAGGGCGGCAAAGACTAACAAGCCTGGACGTTATTATGAGTGAAGAAAAGACGGACGGATGGATGGATGGATGGATGGATGGATGGATGGATAGATGGATGGATAGATGGATACTTGAATGGATGATAAATGGATGGATGGATGGATGGATGGAGGATATGTATGTATGTATGTATGTATGTATGTATGTATGTATGTATGTATGTATGTATGTATGTATGTATGTATGTGTG
>JBCEWB010228158.1:0-23882 GCA_039654565.1 Peronia peronii
CGATAAAACCTAATTGTTGTCGACAAGCTGAGAAGTATCACAGCGATGCGACGGGCATAGCAGGGAAAGGCCAGACCATATAAATCCGGGATGTGTTCTATAAAGTGCGTTTCACCTGTTGTATACATACGTATGGCGCACTTGTAGGGTTAATATACATATCATCCTTCAATTTGACAAATTCGTTGGCCCTATACATTACTTCACAATTGTACCAAAACTATCCACTTTTATCTCCAGCACAAAAAAAGTTTATAGTGCTTCATTGCATCAACCTGTGATAGATTACATAGGTAGGAGTATGACCTTTTCTTTCTTCTCTGATTTTTTTTTTTTTTTAGTTTGTGGTTTTTTTCTGTTATGTATGTTTGATAAATATATATATTATATATGTAGTAAATGTTACTGAATCAACGTCTTTATCATTGATAATTTACCCAAAGTACTTTAAGATGATATCTAATTGTGTATAACTGATGTTTGTCGATTGTACATCCTTTGTTTTTTCTTTTCTTCATTTTAGAGTACTGATGATTGATGGCATCCACAGATAGCATAAGCTACTTTGTTTTGAAGTGCTATCACTTGGATGGTTTATCAAAATGTATCAGAACAGGGGAATGGGCTTGTCAGGATCATGCCAGTCCTCCTCATCCCCGTGATCTTCTTGGTGATGCTCACAGGGAAGGACGTGTTATTTTGATATTTAGTGTAAACAACCAGCGTGGATGGCATGGATTCTGTGAAAGTCTTCTCACATCTGAAGATCTTGTTTCATGGAAGGAGCAGGGTCAGGACTGTTGTGATAATACAATTAATTCTGTGGAAGACTGTAGCAAACCTGAAAAAAATGACAAAAGTGGAGAGTGTGTACATGAAAAGAATTGTAACAGCAGTGGTATGGACTCATCTATAGAAACATCAGGCTTATGGTATTATTTTCCCTTGAAATGGATCAAACACTTTCAGATGTTTAACAAACAAATGTGCTTAGGGTTTGAGAAAACCCAGCATCTTTCTCTTCCAGATGATACTCCACTGAATAAAGCACGTAATTGGCAAAAGTTGACTGCAGAAGTTGGCAAAGAACTTTGTACTTTGATAGAACAATACCATCAAGAACTGACATTACATAAGCGAAGGAAAGAGGAAGAAAAATTAGCACTTCGAGAAGAATCATACTTTAAGGAACATGAAAGTGCGGTGATGTCAGAAGCAGACACTGGATGGGCAGCAGTTTCAGCCAAAGTTGAAAAAGAACTGGGAAAAGTTCACCTTATTTGTCCATTTGGCAGCCAAAGGTTTGTGATCTAAGTGAGAAGGATTTGATTTTCTGTGTATGCATTGTGGTAGACTTGCTTGCTATTAGTCCCTTTTTCTTCCTAGGATTATAATCATTATTAAAAAAAGGCAATAATTCAAAATTTGCTCTTGGATTGAATTTGATTTTAAAGCTGGTTTGTGTGGTAAGGGCTATGTTGTACCATGTATGTTGGATTGAATTTGATTTTAAAGCAGGTTTGTGTGGTAAGGGCTATGTTATACGATGTATATTTCTTGAAATAGTGTTACAATGAAACTTTTGATCTAAATAAGATGCAAAATCTGCCCAAGCAACAGCCTGTCAGATGCTTTTGTACCATTGTGTGAACATTTCTATTGCCTTCTTTCCTTTTAAGTTAAACTGTGAGGCATTTACAGTGGTGACTATGTTCTGAATAAGATATCATTTTCCTTCTACCCCATTTCCCACTGATATGACTATCTGTATGCTGTTTGAACTGAAAATGGAATACAATAATTTCATTATTGAGTGAAATAATGCTTATCTTTGTATGCAAAGTGTTTGCTGATAAAGAGGAAACCCAAAAATTCATTATTATCAGGATGCATCTAATGTTCATTGTAACTGATTGATCTTTGAAACTTTGTACTTTACTAATGTACAGCTATCTTGCCTTTTCTTCTGTGTGACCACAGATACAATTGCTGTCTTCCAAGTAGTGACAATGACATTTTCATTGTTTATCAAGCTAGGACAGTTCAAATGCTGAGTCTGGATCCTCCAAAAATGACATTGAAAGTAAGAAATCATGGTGTGATTTATAATTTGTTGCATGTAAGAGCTAGTGTAATTGTGAACATTATAGAAATTAATTTCTGTCATCAGCTGTACATTTACCAAGCGAGGCAATGTTCCTTGAATCTGCTTTAATGCTGTGAGTGATATTTTTGTCTGCCTGTAATGTGAATGTGTCTTAGATAAATACACATTGTACCTCATCAACTGTGAATGGAATTTGAGGGCAAATAAAGTTTATCTTATCTCATCTTGATTGCAGATGTAAAGAGGATGTATGCACAGATAACAAGTGTCTGAAGTTTAACCTGGGCTTGTTTTCTTATTTATAATAATCTAGTCAAACACAGAAAAAGTTTGGGATTTTTCTTCTGTCAGAAAGGAATAAATATATTCACATGATGTCAAAAAGTCTGGAATGAAACGCGAGCAAATCTTTTGTTTTAAATAAAAAGAATTAACACTTTGAATGTTTGTGTTTTGAGATAGTGAGAATTTTAAAGTTCACCATCTGAAGAATTTTTTCTGTTTTAAATTGTTATTCATCAAACTTTGGCCCTGTCTGAGGGGAGGTTATGTTTCCTGCACTTTTAAAATTAAATGTGTGGATAGTTTTGAAATGGATTATTCAAGCACCAATTTTCACCACATTATGAAACAAATTGCCTTGTCTTTTGATCAGAACAGTGACAAAGAACTAGTTGATTACACAGTGCTAGAGCTTCAGCGCTACTGTGAGCTACTGGTGGCTGGAGACCCCAAATGTATTGAGACCCTTTTTCTCATGGACACCAAGACTGTGTTCAGTGCTTCACCAGAGTGGAGACAGCTGTGTGCCTTAAGAGAATGCTTGCTGACAAGGTAAGGACTGCCTATCATTTTTTTCTTCCTTTCACATCATGTTAAAAGTCTATGTGGATGATGTTACAAGTAAAACTGATTTGATCAGATGTGAAAGTTTTAAAGAGTTTATTTGCTTTCGTTTCTGTATCTTTGGCTATCAACTTTGCCCATCATACTCCCCACAGCACAGGCTATAAACCATAGACCTCCACTAGTAGAATCTTGACAATTTTACTATTGCATTCTAATTTCATTATTTCACTCCTTTACATATCATTGATAGACATCCCTCTTCTCTTCTCTTTTTTTGCAAATTCGTTTCTAAGAATTAATTATCTGTTGACAAGACCACTATTGCTTTTACATCTGAATTTTTAATTTCTCTCCCAGTTCCTGTTACAATAAATACATGAAAGAGGCTCAGGGGACAACAGGACTGAAACAACTGCAGAAATGGAAGATGAATAACCCAGAAACAGAACAGATGACAACAAGACTCAACAAACTGGGCTATATTGTGCTTCGTCTTCTACAGAATGCAAGGTCTGTCTGTGGTTTACTTTGGAATATTCTGAGAGCGATTATGGACATGACAAAGAGCTGATCGGCAACCAAAAACAAAAAAAATAGATAAGATAAAATTTATTTGTAAAAAAAAGTTTAAAGATTCACTCTCTGTGCTTTGCATTTTAAGTTTATCAACATCATATAATCGTAATCCCATGAGTAACAGCTCCTCGTCATCATGCTGTCCAAATATCTGCCATAAGGATCACAATCTATCTGAATAAAAAAATTTATACTTTGCATTTGAAGCTCTTTGTAAATAGTACATGGGCAAGGAATAATTTTACCACATAATCCTGTGAGCAACATTTCTTTTTCACTGAATTGTCCAAACATTACTTCCATAAGATTTGCGACATGTCATTAACCCTTGTGCGTTGTGGATTCCACCAAGGGCCTGTCAAGTGGTGCTATGACTTGGCTGGTTTTTTCAGTATGTGTCCTATCTAGTGCCGTCTCTTCCTGCCAATTTCTTCCTCTGCAACTGTCGTCAGCATATTACCCCCGCCAGTTTTTGTGGTCAAGCCAAAAGCAGTAAATCACTTGAGTCAGTGCTAATATTTGTCTCTCTTGCATACCAGGGACATGATCTGTGCTCATACCTTGAAGGTGTTCCGAGATGATGAGTCACAGGAAAGGACTGAACTGTTGACAGTCAGACAGGGAAATTACATGTACTCACAGTTGATGACTGTTATTGATAGGTATTATTCTGTTTTTGTTATTATTGTGATACAGTTCTAAAGAAACACAGCAAGTTTAGCATCAGCTCTGTGCACCAGTTACATAATCTCAGTACACAAGTCAAGCGACAAGACAAATATAAAATGAGTTTTGTGCATACGTTCAGAAACTACATGGATTAGCAAAACAAGGAATTTTTATACATTTGAATGAGAATTTCGTAACTTCAAAATTTTTCTTTGTCAACATAGATATATTTTCTTGCATATTGCTTGCAAAATGTATTCTTTGGAATATATTGACATGGAATAGGATGTGGTCTTTCAGGAAGGGGGGGGGGGGGACTCTTATCACTTCTGTGGCATTTCAAAGTGACACAGTGAAAAATGGCACTTTGGGTGATGTCCAAAAATAAAATACAATATATATTCTTTGTTTGATGAAGCATTGCTTGAAAAGTAGTCAAATTTACAGAGTCGGTAGACATGTTGACACTTTGTAAGATCAAAATTCATATCAACATATTCTTTGTCTTGTTGATGTGTAGTGTTCTTATAAATGCAATACATTTGAAACAACCCAGTAAACAAGTTCATTGATCTTAAAGATATTCAATTTTAGGCATTTTGTCTATCATGTTAACACCTGTCTCTGATCAAATAGACAAAACTTTTCTACTTTTACAGGCAAAAAAGTTTTGTTAGATCATAATTATTGCCCCTCTGTTTGATGCCAGATATCTGAACGAAATCGACAGCCACAAGGAGAGTGTTCAGCCTGACACAGTAGAAACAAAGACGAAAATCCAGGACTGGTTGCTGACCTGCCGAATGCAAGACCTGCAGCTGCATCCACATGTTGACATGCTGTCATAGTTCAGATAATTCGGCAAAATTGTTTGCCATCTCATTCCACAATTGTCCAAGTAATTTTTTTTTCAGGTTTTGAGTTAGTGTGGTATCCATTTAATAATCATCACTAAATTATTTCTTTTTGTTTCAACATTTTTACTCATGATGCCAGCCATAATCACCCATCCCTTGTGTCTGGCAAAGAGAAGTAATGGGGCTGTAAAACAAATCATCATTGGAGGTTTTCAAAATTGTCCCTTTCATTGCTAACAACAAAACGAGATACGTCCCAAAAAGTGGCCTCTTGTGTGTGGAAGTATGTATAGTGTACGTCCAAGTGGTCCAGTAGTCAGCTTCCCAGCAATTACCCTCTTTTTCCCTTTGATCCGTTGTTCCAACCAGTGGACATCATTTTACGTCTATATAAAAAAATCTCTTGATATTCATTGCATGCTGACAATCGGCAGATGATTTAGTGATGAGAGCTGGCGGTAATTATCTGCTTGTTCATGTAAGAATTAGTAATTTTGAAAAACAGTTGACATCTCGGACTGCCCATGGGAAAGTAGAGAACAGAACCTGGTTGGCTTGCTCACAGTGAGCAGGACTGAGTGTGGGTGGGGGTTAACAGTGGTCGAGACTGTCGCATCATTGATGCTTACCACAGAAGGGGTGCAACTGTGAAGTGGTTAGAAAAGGCACTGGTTTAACTGTTAATCAAGAATGGATAACATAATGAGATGAATTAATTTTTGTTCTCTTTTTGTGTTATTCTTCATATTTCTTGTTGAACGTAGCATGGGAATGTGTTCACTTGGGTAAACTAAATTTACTGCAAGATGTGTATTCGTTTGAGATAGTAAATGGCATAGGATTTCAACAGATAGATTAATATTGTATATCAAACCTATCTTCAGTGAAATATAGTTTCTTCTACCTCATCAACCTGCTGACATATCAATAATAATTTGTCTTGCGACCAGGTCAAATGAGTCGGAAGTTACGCTGGGCGATAAAGATCCACGGCCGTTTTCGGTTGTTTTTAACTACTTTCCAACTAAGATACTAAAATTATTTTTGTTTTCACAAAACGACAATTTAACCTTTTTTTAATCTGAAAAAATAAAAATTTTGGTAACATATTCGGAAAATAGTAAAAAACGGTACAAAACAACTGTAACTCGAAATCACCCGGGAAGACATCCGACTCATTTGCCCTGGGTGCAAGACATTTGTTATGACTGTTGAACTGCTGTTGTGATGGCAGTATTTTATCAAACTTTATGGTCTTTCATGGTGTTGTTGCTCCTGTCCTTGATATGTTTAGAACTTACGATACATAATGTGAGGTGAAACAATGTAATTGTATCCTGATATATGCATTTTAAATAGTATTAGTTACTAAGAGCACCTATACTTTAATATAATATGTGATGTATTTTTTAGGTTGTTCAGATTTTCTTTGAACATATGTGATTGTTTGTATCGAAGAGGGAGCAAAAGAGAAGACAAAAGACAGTTTTGGATAATTATCTAAACACTATTTTTGACAATAAAATGTTTTTATTTCTATAAATCCCTGTAGCAATTTTGTCTCTGCATGATGATTGTTTGTTTGAGTGTGCTATGTATTATAAATATCACAGATGACAAACAACCCTAGGTATTTCTTATTTGTAAATCTATTTCAGAACAAGGTTACTGAATTCCTTCTTTACTGATTTTTAATGCCTTCATTTGTGATACCATTTAACACATATAAAAGTGAGTTTTATAAAATAATACAAAACAAACTTTCACATCAGTCATTGTAAGCTTATACATAGCAAAAGTTTTGACAGTATCAACAATATGTGTACAAATATTTCAGTGCCTCATATTCTCCAAAAATTCTTCTGGCTTCTTAGTCCAGTTTGAGCTGATGGACAATTGAAATTTATATTTTTGTTGCTCACCAATAGGTACTAGAATGCCACTATGGAGCTTCGCAGATTAAGCTGGGGCAGCTGAATATTGTATGAAATAGATGAGACAAAGACAATAGGGGCAAGCTAAGTCAGTGTGTCCTTATAATCACTATATCATGATCAGCACAGAACTGTAATACTGGATTGGACAAGAACATTTCGTAGACTTCACAAATGAAAACTAATTACATCATGAGATTTATTAGATTAGCAGAACATATACCTGGCCACTGCATCATTGTCATTTGCATGACATTAATTTATTTCATGTATATCTTACACCTATAGACCTGCTCTTCACTTGGCACACTGTTTGTTGCTAGTTGTATATGAAATCTGTTAAAAAAAAATGCATATAAAAGTGAGTAGTGGAGGAAAAATTGTGAAAAAAAAAACATATGGCGAATTGTAAGTACATTGGAAAACGCAACATAGTTACTTTTTAAATAACATTAGAGAACATGCGGTCACACTTCTGTTAGCTCTACTAGAATGAGGATTCATTTCTTATGTGATTTTTCTTTTGTTTTCTGAAATCAAGTGGAATTATTATTTTAAATCCCATTTTCACAGAATTTTTATGGGTAGAGAAAACACCAACTCCTTTAAAAAAATTTTAATTATGAGACTTGGCTTCCATTTCAAAATGCATGTTTATTATGAAATGACACTTGTGATGCTTAAATCCTTTGTTCTCTGGCATGGGTCTATGACAGAATGTCAAGCGCAACCACTGAGAATGTATGGGCAGCTACATGAAATATGTACAAATATCCCTCTTTTATCACAAGAATGCCTTTGGCAAAGCAATGAAATTATATTTGGACACAGATGAGATATATGATGGCGTGAATGAAAGATGTACATAGAATGACACTTTTGTCCACTATGTTCAAATCACACAGATTTCCTATGATAAATACCAGGTAAGAAAATTATATAGTCATTCAAGACAGAAATATGAGCACAAATCTGATACTCTTGCAGCAATGACATTATAGTCATGGACTGTAATGTGATTTGTTCAGTCTGGCAAAAATTACTGTAAACTGATATCTTTGAAAGTCTAAACAAACCAATTAATACTCACACGAGAGTAAATACAGCAGCTGACCATGTTTCATTTGCCCCCCAAAAAAAACATTTTATTGGGTTATATTTACAAAATACTCATGTCTATGTGATCTCATTCATGTTCTTCAGATAAGACTGAACAGACATGTAAACTGTAGGGGCTATGAAAACAAGGAAAATATGCATTATTCTTACCTCCTTACTATGTAATTTATCTTTATGGGACTCCTAAAAATCAAATGCTATAATGGATTGACCCCAGACAACAATCTGATATATGATCTTGGCTGATCTATTCTTGCTATTTCACTCTCATGTCATCAGACAGCGGAATATTCTCTACACCAAACATATTAGAATTCTGTAAATCATTGAGCTTTGCTCTTTACATTTCCAACATCAGCATTTTGTATCATGTCTGAACATGTCATCAACTGAAATCTGGCTTTTCAAATCGTGAATCTATCATAGCGATATTAAAAACATTTTTAGTTTGCTTGCATTTTATAAACTGAATTGTTTCATTGTTTTCAAAGGCGTTATCAATAAATGATATCAGTATATCTGAATGTTGGCTCATATTTCATTCACTGAGCAAAATAAACAATTAAATACAATATATTGCCACAATGCATGTCAACACTATTTGGTAACAGTTATAGGTTTCCGACTGCCAATATTCTGGTACTCTGTGTTGTACATTTTTGGTGCAGTGTAGATAGATTTCGTTCCTGGTTCTGGAAGCTTGAAAGGTGTATCTACAGGGCAATAATAATTCTCCTTCATGTTGACATGAGAGGGGAACTGGAAGGATTCATCATACAAGGTTTTCAGTCCTCTGCAAGAGAAACACAGGAAAAATACAATTGTAACGAATCATGATAGTGCATGCAGGGTATATGCGGGTGTGTTGTGAGTGATGTTCAGTTGACCGTAATTGTGTGCTAGTATGTGGTGTGCATCGAAGGTCGCCCGAAGCTTCGGGAGGACTCTACACGAGTTCAGTTAGATCATGTGTGCATCGCGTGTGCCGGCGCCAGCACATTCGACACAGTTCAAGTAGTTCGAGTTGGGCTAGTATATATATGAGGGCTTGGCCGGAGAGCAAGGAGAGAGGACATGTGTACTAGAGAGAAGACAAGTGTACTGCAAAGAGTACAAGTGTACTGCAGTGAGAGAAGTGGAATGCAATGAGAGCTGTGTGTATCGGAGCTAGACAGCTGCCCTGAAGTTTGTATTGATAGCAAGCACCTGTAATAAATTCTGCATCATTTCCACGTGAGGATTTCTGTTGTGATTTCTCCACCATTGTGTGTGTCTCATCTGCATTCATCGCCTGATCGCCACTTATTACGTCACGTCTACCACCCATTCAACATCCAGAAAGAAAGTTCGTGACAACAAGATAATTGACAAAACTACATGACAGATTAACTAGAGAAAAGCATTGAAGTCTTAGAATTAGGAATTTGTGGGTCATTTTACAACGAATAAAAAAAATCATGTTTATCATTGCAGCCAACCTTTTTTCAGTTTGCTTTCTAGAAAATGGCTCCGAAAAGTGGTTAGATAATATTTTCAAAATGAATGTTACTAATTTAATGATTTAGATGGGGGAGGAGACAGGGACTAACTAAAATTAAGATTTATGTGATGGCGGTTTCATTAGGTATTCAGGGCATCTGATGATATTAACTTTTGGAATTTGTCCCTCCGCAGGGCTACAGAAATCTGCTTCCCATATGTTTAGTTTGAGAAAAGTGTGAAAAAATTTCACTAAAAGATTAACATTAAATGAAAACATTTACTCCAAGGAACATCTGAATGAGCTCAGTGAACAAATGATTGGGCTATTTTCATAATAAAAAAAAGATAATATATTTCTAATCTCAATCTGGTATCTCTCTGGTAACCAACAGTCAGCATTATGATATATCTCAGTTCCTTCAGATCTGGACTATAATCCATTACTTACCCATGGGGCACTGGGACAAGGGCTTTGGGTAGCCGAGGAATGCGAGTCGCCGTGGGGAAAACCATTTCATCCCTCATCGGCAGCTTGTCTCTTGGGACATTGTCCTTTGGCAATGGGCTGCAATAGATCAATTATTTTGACTGAATATCTGACATTTGATATAATATAACTTTTAATTACAGGAATAAAAAGAATTTGGATTGTACAAGAGAAGAGAGTTCTATTAACTGTCTTTGGTAAAAAAAAATACAATTAAATAGATTGCCTGTTTAATGATGAGCTGTATCACCAATTTTATCAATGAAAGCTACATTTCTCCCCAAAAATAGAAAAAAAATTAAACAACATTTGTATACTATTTAAAATAAAAAGATATTGTACTTGTAGCAGTATACAACACCACTGCACTATAAATCAAATTGTAGACCAGTTTGCACCTGATACTAATGATAAATATTTCATACAAATTTGACATTATTCATATTCACAACTTTATCAAAGTGAGGAATATAAAATAAAAGTTCCTTTTCTCCCAGCATCAGGAGATTTTGCTTTCTTGGAAGACACTTTTCAGCTATATGAGATGCAATATGATGAAATCAGGGCTCATCAAACTGAGGCGACTTGAGAAATCATGTGTTTTTCAACAATGAATGAATTTTTAACACATTTTTTCTTCTTCATATAACCTTTTTACATCAGTTTTAAAACGCATTCCATAGTTAAATTTACTGAAATAGATTGCGCAACAGCCCAAAAATTGTAATTTTGTGGCATATCCTAATAAGGATTAACAAAAGCGACCCCCCATTTTATCACTAAATTCAGCTGCAGCAGCAGGTCTACCCCATCATCTTTAACTGCCAATATCTCGACTTCTAATTAAGGTAGAACAAAGATTTTTTCACACACAGAAGGGGAAATGAATAATCTTCACAGTGATACCAATAACTCCATATGCTCAAAATTTGACAAGAGCCTGATTTCATAATGTCGCATCTCATATGCTTTGATAAATGGATATTGGTCAAGATTTCTGTGCAATTTGCCCATTATGAATTGTAGTGCATGCCTGCATATCCAACACAAAAAATGCTGATGCAGGGAAAGGGGAAAACAGGAGATCTGATATATTCTGATATCTTGGAGTGATGACTACAATGGTATGACCAAATGTTTCCCAAAAATTCTCCCTGAAAAGTAATGCCATACTTGTTGAATGTAAGTCCTGCAGTGCTGTTGCACAGTTAGAATTTTCCATCAAGACAGTGCCAAAATAAGTTGTGCTGAAAATATTTTTCTATTCTATGAAGCTAACAGTTTAAACATTTTGTACAAAAAAAGGACCTCCTATTGAATGAACACAGTAAGTATGTCAACAATACAAAAGATATTTTTGCTCTGTGGTGTTATACGTACTTATGATGTAGACCATGTCCCCATGCCTTTGTGTAATTCTCACATTCCCAGTATGTGGGCACATCCTTCCTGGGATAATCACTCAATTCCTTGGGTGCAAACATGCGGTGATCTCTCTGGGTAGTGCTAAGGTAGGGATCAAGTTTATTTAGAATTCCTTTATCCTTCACATAGAAAGGTTTCCCCTGAAGTTTGGGATTTTGTGTGCTGGCTGCTCCAATCTGGAGGAAAGAGATATTAATATTATTATATCAACTAGCCCACATATCTCCACAAAGGGTTAAAAATGGATCTGTCAAAGATGACATCTTTAGTCATGTCTTAGATACTGCTTATGGAAAAATTTGATTCATTACTGTGCACCAGCATTTAATCAAATGGTTCTCAATAAACAAATGAAATATTAAAAAATTATGCGCATAATGCAACATACATTCTCCATGAGCTCCACACCACATTTAAGGAAAGATAACACCCAGCCATGGATTTATTTTTGGTTTAGTTGTTATTCTTTTTAAACAGGGTCAAAGACATTAGAGAGGTCCAAAAACTTGAAACAGAAATGCTTTTTATTTGTGGAATATGTATTCAAATTAACACAAGGAAGGAAAACTTTTCAGGAAAAGCTAGATTATGTTTTTCATCTTATTTTAAACTGTGGCTAAATTACAACATTACTAACCATGCCCCATGTAATCTATAAAGTATCTTTAAGGGTAGAACACATGATTAACTTTAGATATGGATTCCTCTTTGAAAAATAAAATTACAAGAAATAAAAATTACAATTGCAACCGCGTTTTGACAATTATGAATTCTTCATGCAATATTTTCATATGGAGCTGAACTGTGGAGATAATCAGAAGAAATCAAATGACCCTAACAAAATAAGCAGCAACAACAATGGAAGTCCATTGTCTTACCTTAGATGGTCCCTCTTTATGATGATCCTGAAGCAGGAAATTCTGTGGGTGATAAACTTCCTCAAAGTTATACTTGTCTTTGACCTCTGGAGGTTTGGCCTGGTACTCAGCTTTCATCTCGCTCAGCTGATTGCCCATTGTTAGTGGACGACGCCATCCGCCTTGACCAAGCTATGTTAAAAAATGCATTGACATGAGTATGAAATTTAATCAGAGATGGAACCATGGGAATTGTCACCAAAATACAGGTTTAAGTGATCAATTTAAGAATTGTCAGTCAGTTTGAAAGTCGAATAATATGCCATTAAAATGTCGTTAAACAATTCTTCTTGGCCTATTATAGCCACCATATCCACATTCTGCAAAGACAGATACAAGGAATACACTTGGTACTCATTGTTTATTCCTTATTCATTTTCACATTTTTAGCTCCACAGTAGCTGATATTGGCTGAAGTATTCTTGACTTCTTTTAGTGCTCCAGGGCCTTGCACATTAAATTTTGTGCTAAGAGAAATTAATAAAATTAATATAATATTAATAAACAGCAAAAACTGAAAACATGTTATAACATCTCACAAGTTCCGTTTTTTTCTTCCATGACACTCATTAATCTAGCATTGATCAACACAAATAAGGCAATCTATAATGATGGTCAGCTGTAGACAGATAGAGAAATGGCTAAATAATAAACAAAAATAAAATTATCTATTTTACCTTCTCTGTGAGGTCTTTCATATATGTAACTTTCCAGTGCCCTGGAGCCTTTTTATGTTGAGGATCAGCATAAAGTAGCCCAGGATACTTGCGATCATGAAAATAGTCTTTTGTAGTTAGATAAGGTTTGTCCTTAGTGACTTCATCCTCCTTGGCCAAAGTTGGTGGCAAGGGCTCCCTTAGCAATGTCTGGAACACAATTATATTGTTAAACATTAAGCTTATGGTGCAAATCACACATAAAAATGTGATATTTTGTTGTGCAGCTTATAACACTGTTTTGATAATGTTGAACCAATGACAAAAATTAAAAATACCCATTTAAATTTAAAGTTATCTTAAATAGCTGATGAAAAAAGACACATGGCTGGAAGGGACTTGGGGAAATTATTGGGTAATTATTCTAAAAATGAATGAATAAAACAATAAGCAATGACTCAGAAAACACATTAAAAACTGCTGGTTGCATTCATAATATACTGGAGGAGGAAAGTAAACAATACTAAAAAGGTATTCTTACAACTGTTTATCCCTCAGCAGTAACTCTAAAACATTAGTTAGTTGAATGCGCAGTGAAATATTCTCAGCTGTTTTTCTGATCACTCACTTTTGTTTTGTTATTATATTTTTGGCCTGTAAATACTTTCAAAAAGAAATACTGCCTTTAAAAACGCATTAGACAAAAACTGTTCAATGTTCTTTTTTTTTTTTTTTCCAGACAGTGGATATTGAGTGGTTAGACAGCGATCAATAGAATTTTACTTCATAGCAAGCCAGTCAGCAAACGAGGTGATTACAAATGAATTTCTGTCTCCGTGACATGCATAACCAAGGAATGATACAATTCTTTTATTGTGGAGCCTGAAAGTATCATTGACACAACAGAAATTGTGGAGACTGGAAGTATCATTGACAAAACAGAAATTGTGCTCTTCTGTCAGTTTCTGATATACAAATGCATTTCAGAAAAAAATCACACCTATGTAAAATGAAATACAAAATTTACCTTAAATTCCGAGTCGGGGAAGTAGTAACCAGGCCTGTAATGATGGCCTACTCCAGTGCTAGTTAGGTGCCAGTTTTTCGCGTCCTGGCGCTCTCCGTATTTCACTTCTTGGTGCATTTTTAACGTGATTAAATATTACAATAATCTATATACAAAACAGCTGAACCATTTACAGGACATCCGTTACATAAAAGCTGATACGGATGCTATGTAGAGTCCCGCAGATGCGAGCTCGAAGACAACCTCACACACCGCTTCTGTAGATACGTTGCTAGGAGAAACGCAAAGCGGAAGTTATAATAACATCCGGCCAGGACCATGGGACACTACTCTCCCGAAAGAGAAAGGGAAAAATTGTCACTTTTTTACTTAAAAATAGAAATATGTAAAACGAAGACCATGATTGAATGAGAAATACATCTGGAAAGCATAACCCCTGGGAATACAATGCAATATATGGCCTTTCTTTCTTTCTTCCTTTCTCCCATTTCCTCTTTTCAACCTACGAATGACACACTGATGCAATAATTATGTTCGAGGAATAATTATGACCATAAATGACATTTTGTTGAACTGCATTTCTTAGAAAGAAGCACTTAGCTGTGATTGTATACCTAGTCTACTGATACCAGGCAGGAAAAAAAATAAAAAGGGAAGAAAAGAATGGAAATAGGAAAGTTAGTAGGCCTACCATCAACAAATGGAGCAGACAAGTAGCTATACAATACATTGCAGTAACACCAAACACGTTTTAAAGGAGATATAAACACTTGACAGAACTGTTTTGCATGCGCGAATTTCTATTAGGTATCTTTTCTTTTGTGAGACCTGGCTACCGTCTCCAATGTAACAGGCTCATTGTGTGGTCATCTAAAATAATGCCTGAATTATATTTAAAATATGCAAAACACTCTGAGAGACCATTGACACGTTGACATATTGAAATCTGAAAGTCTCCTGAGAAATACATGTATGTTTGGAAACTGTGATAGTGGTACATTATTCAATATTCTTCTTCTTCTTTTTTTGAGTGAATACAAATAGGTTATGCAATGACTCAGAACAGTAGTGTCGAAAATATTTATTGCAGTGTTCTCGGAAGGAAACCAATTTACAAAAGTGAAAAGTGAAAGATGGAAATTGAATTCCTGCCGTCCGTTTTTCTCTCTTAGGTTCCATTTTCGCCCTTATTATACTAGATGAAATCAAAAGAGCCCATTCACTCAATACACAAAATAACCAACGAGCCAGGCTGGTAGCTTGCAATCAATCACCTCCGTTAATTTGAGTTTTGTAGTCTCTGATAGACCTATTAGATCTTTAGATTTATAAATTATTGTCTCAAAACAATTCTGTTATCTGAATGCCTTTGGCCTAGAGACACTTTAGTGACAAAGTTAGATCTATTGGACCTCAACCTGCGGTTGTTTACTTCTGTAAAAATGCCTCTGTTGAATTGATATCGGGCATTCCCGTGTTTTTTTCTGCTGCGAATGTGAGCTCCATCCAGTTTCCACAGGAGAATCTCTTAGCCACGAATGCCTGCTGACTCACAAGGTTTACATTCTCATCTTGGAGACTGCTGCCTTTGAGTTGCCGTGATTAGGCACAAAATGCCCAGGTTTGTAACTGTTCTCTTTTTGTTAGGATATTCCAAGAACTGCTGTGTCAGTCTTCGTCATTGTGGGAAAATGTTTACGAACTTGATGTTTCATTTCAGTCTTTCCCGATTTCCCCCCGTTTCAAATCTAGCTAGGATATAAATCAGATATAAATCTAGCTTAGGCCTAAATATTTTCAGTTTAACTTTAAAGATTCCATGGAAAAGGGATATCCATGAGTGTGTTCTCTGTACTTTCAAGTGAATCAAATCATAGCCTACAGGTTGAAGAGAACTGCTAAGAAGGACATTGTTTTGTTTAGTCTTTGTGAAAATACCAGCAAATCACATGCTAATTTAACCAGTACGGGAATTGTTTCCACATGTGGATACATTCTGAGAAGCCATAGTTTATACAGGAGAACTAAAATGGATGATACTGCAGATTTTTTTTTTTTGTGCACAATCTTAATGGAACGCACCAACTTAATAATGGAACGGCAAGGTATGTGTTTACATCAATAGTTGTAATTAATTTTGTAATGGAAGTTTCTCCAAAGATCTAGAATATGTACGATTTTGTTATTCACTTGACCACACAGCCGTTTCCAAACTTCATTAGAATTACCTCCTTTCATAAAATATCAAAAGCATTTAATTTAATAATGTAAATAGCAATTTAGTTTTAAGTCTGTATGAATCTACTTGCCCACATTCAAGTCTTTCAACTGTATGATATTGTAACTATATTGTCAGTTTTCACAAATATTGAATCTAAATAAATTTTGAGATTTCCCAGTGTTGTTTTTACAAGAACTGACTTGCCCATGAAAGTCCATACTTTTTTTCATCCTGCAGTCTTTGTACTGGACTATTTCATTCTTTCATTTAGATCTACTGCATTTGTCATGCAACTGGATGAAATGAATCTGATGGTTAATTTTTTGCATATGTAGAGATTTTGGTGTCAATAGTGATGGAAATGAGTGTATTTTACCTCAGAGAATAATGACTCAGCTTTAAATCTTCTGTGCCAAGATATTCACATTCAAAATTAATTCCTGGTCAGTCAAATCTGATTTTCTCAACAGTCTCCAATGAACATCTGGTTCATTTCACCCAGTTGTGCAACATTTGGATATTTAATGGCTTGCATGATTACCCTCTTCTTTCACAGATTCCACAAGCTGTGAATCAGCTAGCATTTGGGAGCTCTCTCTAGAGTCAGGTATACTACTTTATCATAAAAGTATGGTTTGATGGGGTTAAAATTAGCAATGACAGACTAGACAAAAAAGTATATGGACTATTGATCTGCTTCTGCCTGTGAAGGCTAGCTGCACAGAGCAATATTGCTTCTGGAAGTGCACCTTTTTTTCATTTCCTTGCTAAAAATCAAATTTTTCCTGATAATCTGTGAACAGAAAGAAAAAGATGAGCATGTTTTTGTCCATTATAGAAGAATGATTTGAGCCAGAGTTCAGGTAAACCATTCAGGATATAGAAGTGTTATTTTACAAAGTATTGTTCAAAGTAAATTTAAATTTGAAAAAAAAAAAAAAACTGCCGTTGAATTGCTTGGAGCTGTAACATTTTTTTGTCTTTTTAGCTTTTGGTCATAAAAAATATTTGGAGCAGCAGATATGGAGTGGATTGGAACATTATCATCATGGCATCTTTGACCTTGGTCACCCACATTTGCAAATGAAAACTACTTGGATAGCTGTAGAGATCTTAAATTTTTATCACAACAAACAATTGACAATCTCTTCCTGTCCCTTCCTACTACCCCATCCCCTCCTCCCTGCCTACTGTGCAATAAAATTTTGCAAATGGGTAAATGATTAATATCATAGATCTCAGTGATAAGAAGTTAGGATATTGGAACTTCTAAAATTTCAAGACCCCACTCTTATTTTAAGTATTTTGGATTGTGCCTATCTGTCTGGGTTTTGTTTTTGTTTTGTTTTGTTTTGTTTTTCTTATTCTTATGTCTTTTTACTTAAACTATCTCTTTTTTTACTTGATTCTGTGGGATTCTTGAAAACAGGATCTTTCAATGTTATTGATTTCCTGTAGACCATCTCAACAGAATGTCAATATGCTCAGTCATTGAGCTTTGTTATTGACCCTCAAAGAATCATGGGATTGATCAGATCAAGAACTTACTCATTCTATTTTGCAGCAGAAGTCTGTTTCAAACACCAGTGAACAATGTAATAACATTATACAGTACTTACACTGAATCATCTTAAAACATAAATTGTAAGTCATTCCTTAGGCACTTCACTGCTAACAATAGTAGGAGATACATCCAAAAGTGGTCTCTCTTGTGCTAAAAGACATACCTCATATGCCAAGGCTTATCTCACCACCAATCAGTCCATTTACCTATCGATCTGATGTGCCGACCAGTAAGTGACATTTTGCTTCAACTGCAGAATCTTTTAATAGACTCCATAAGCAGATGATTGACAGATGACCAAGCGATGAGAGCCCAGTATACTGAGTTTGTTTATGTAACAATTACTTACATTGAATTACGGTTGATGCTTCTGACTGCATGTGGGAAAGTAGAGAACAGGTGCCAGTTGGCTCACTCACAGTAGGCAGGACACAGCTGTGCACCAGCATGCCTTTAGTTTAACGTGGGGCGGCCGGGGTTAAGAGATCAAGTCACGGTTCACCGCCGGCCCAATGGGGAGCACGAGCTATCTGCTGTGATGTTGTGAAAATGTGCAGTATTTTAACACACTGATATATACAATAGAGGAATATGAAACATTAAGACAAAATATAAACATAGAGATGAAAATCTGAATTTTTGTGTGGTATATTTTTTAATAATATATCTTTTGTGAAAGAGATGATAACACTAGTTCCAAAAACGGGTAAATTGTGCCAAGTTTTATGAAATATTAACCTTTTTTATCTCCAATTATCAGGCAAAGGCCAGGAATTAAATCAGTTTAAAAAATATGGTTGGAAAGAAGAGGGTTTAACCTTTCCAACAGTGGTAAAAAAAGACTCCAAACTAAAACTGGTTCCACTACAGTTGGGTGTTGAAATATGTGACCCTCTCAAAAATTAACACAGCCACACTTAGTTTGCTGCCCCAGCCTGGCTGACCATGCCGTCTTGACCCCATCACGCTTGGCAGCACCGGGGGGACAGCGTAGTGTGCGTCCTTGGCTCAGTTGCTTACTTTTTGTTTTATGTGTCCTTACTGAAATGTATTATCTCACATTCTGAATACAGCCCCATTGCTAAAAAGAAAAAGTCAACATCAGGAGCTTTACCCAGGTATAAATTTTACTAAGGAAAGTTCCAGATAAGGCAACACAATAGAAGGTTCAAGTAAAGGGTCATTTTATCATTACGAAATCTCAAGGTCAGCTATGAAAAAAAATCATAAAAAATACACCTTTTAAGATTTCACATCCCAACATTCACAAACTCAGAGGTGCATACAGACACTGAACAAAACTCATTATCATTGCTAGAAACTGTTAAACAGTTTAAACATTGTGTTATTTGCTTATGCTCAGACACGGAAACAGCATACGGATATTGCATTATTGAAATTAAGGACATGACTTGTTACATGGGTTAACAAATTAATACTATATACAATCATCACCAAAGGTATGTATTTTATGAGGGTTGAGGAAAATTCTAAACATTTTGAAACTTGTCTGTTCTTACTTTTACTGGTACTAGATATATTGATTGTAGTTGTTTTTTGGTTTGTAGAAGGTTGCATTCATTACTGTCTGTAAATGTGTTGCTTCATTTTTTTTTATTGCATGAACTCTCTTCTCTGACCTTGAAGTGCTGGGATGTATGAGTTTCCCACCACGTTTATCCAGAAAATCCAGTTCACCCAGAAAATGCAGTTCAAATCGATGTCGTTTCATGAAAGGAATGCAGTGGTTTTCTGAATGTGATGTCTAGAGAGAGCGTGTTGAGGAAAATCTTTGCGTAAATTTCATACAACTGGCTAGAGACTGTTGTCTGTATAGAAGCTATTGTATTTTCTGCTACTCTTTGTGTGTGAAAGGAGTGCATCGAGCTCACGAACTGCTTCATTCATTTGTTCATTGTCTTTGGACTTCTCCGCGATGCCTCTGGTCGTTTCCACCATGGCAGGGGTTAACTGCTTCCTGAGGCTGGCGCTTCTTTTAATACATTTGTTGCAAATATATTTCAAATAGCAGCCATCAGTGTCTCTTTCAATACTGATATTGTAGTACAGAACAAACTCGGCCTTATACTTGTCACAGTTTTGCTTCCGTCTTTTTTGGTCTTATCATTTCTCTCCTGATAGCATGTCCTCCTTCATTCAAATAGTAATAATGTGTCGATCAAGCGAGTGCGCCATAACCAACAAACTATGCAGTAAGAAAGAATAAATATTCATAACTCGCATTTTAATTTTAATAATAAAACATAATTTTCACACAATATAGAAGTGATTACGGAGACTTCATTTAAGTAAAAAAAGATAGTTTGATCCAGGCCATAATGAGATATTCATCTTTTAATTATGCACTGCAATTTTCAAGAGAATTACACGGTTTTTTCAACAATCTCTTATAGCACAACTAAATACAGTACAGCAACCAAAACTACATTGGAGAAAAAAGGAAAAATGTGTCTCTTTAGATACAATCTTAGAATAATGAGCCAAAAATACATATCACAGCAAGACCACACAGTAGTGGCAAGACCACACACTAACGCGGGCCAACTCCGAAATTTGATACGGCAGGCGGGGAATTCCCCTCCAGGGCCCCATTGACAGGAGATTTATTGCCTTGCGGCAGCAAAACTAAAAGCAGGCTGAGGGCCCGTTTGCACAGCGGTGGGGACTACAAGTGGGGTCAGTTGGGAGCTATTGGTGGTCAAGACTGACTATATTACTGATGTTTGGCACAGGTCTGCGAAGTTAGCGTAGCAGTGAAGTGGTTAAATGTGAATATAATGTCTGCATAAAAATTCTGACAGCTTCGTCAGTTTCTGTCGATGCTTTGTAGTTTATTCTATAAAATCTTTTTTTTTCCCCTATTAGAGTTTGGTGACACACCAACAGAAGTAGAGATGAGAGCCAATCTGGGAATTCGGGGTGGGATGTGCCCTAACCCCCAGTGTCAGAAGAAATTGTACTTCCCTGAGCATGAGGCCAGCGTAGAGTGCACTGGCTGTGGTCAGCGACACACACAGTCAGTGCTGAAAAATCTGGAGAGTTTGCGGGTAAGAGCGCTTATAACTAAGTGAACAGAATTGTTTCTTTGTTTTGCATTTTTTGCTAAACTGAAAAAGTTTGTGTGATAGAAATTAAATATCTTTGACATGAAAAGAAAAAAAAAAAGAAAGTTCAGAAGGAGAATCAATGGATGGCCACTATGAGGCTAATCATTCTCAGTATGTCAGAATACTACAAGTGATATTGTAGGATTGGAATAGAATTATTTATAGAATTTGCATTGAGTGATTTTAATACTTAATGTAATTTTTGCCCTTTTATTAGAACTTTATCATTTTTGGAAAGCTGTATGGTAATGTCAAACAATTTTCTAGATTCACTAAAGGATTATTATTCACTTTGGCCTGCTTTCTTTTTTTAATGTTGCTGACAGGTTACAGAACTTCTGGGAGTGTTGGAGCATCTGTTGAATCAGATGAACAAGGATGCAGGGAAGAAAGGCAGTGTGGAAATGGATGCTGGGCGCGTTCATGGCTTGTCTAACTATCTGTGTACTGTACTGTCTCCATTGCTGACTACATACGGCATGGACAGAACCACAGGAAAGTAAGTAGTTGATTAAGTTTTTTTTTTGTGTTATGACTGGCATCAAAAGTTACATCATTGTATATGTGTAGAATACACAGTGCATCATGGAGCTCAGAAAAATGTTAAATTAAAATTTCTGAATGCAAAATGACATGGTGAAGAAAGCTGTGGGATTGTGCATTCCTTTCGGTTTGTGATTTTCTAATATGACCTGAGCAGAGAAAAGGAAACGAGAAATGTTGAAATGGAATATTTCTTTTTTTTTTTTTTTTTAAATGAACATTGTAAAATATTTCGCAAAGTCAGATGCAACCTCTCTTGTCAATGTTTTTTTTTCTCTAATAAATGTTTTTTTTTTTTTGTTTTTTTTTTGCCAGAGCTAAACTGTTGACAGAGATGGGCAAGCCACCAAACTTTGATTGTGCCCAACTTGGAGACAGAGCCTTCCTAATCGAGCCGTCCTACCTGTCTCTTCCAGGCTATGGGAGAGATCGAAGTGGGAGCTCGTCCTATCTTCATGATACCCTCAGTGTTATCAAGGTATGTTCAGGTTGTTGATTCCTCTGTTGGTCACCCACCTGGGTGAATCAAACTGTTTTTATTTTCTCATGATAATATAAGAATGATATCTGGCGTTTTATTGTTTAACTAATCATCAGCATTGTGTCTATTTTCAGTCCTTCAATGAGGACGAGGAGAGGTTGGTGCCAATCCACGCGGATGGAGATGGTCACTGTCTGGTTCATGCTGTGTCGAGAGCCCTAGTGGGCTGGGAGCTGTTCTGGCACCCTCTGAGAGTCAATCTCAAACAACATTTCATAGACAATCTGGACAAGTACAAAATGCAGTTTGAGGTAAGTGGTAGTATGAGAGGCATAATTTTTGCTTTGCTGGGATGCATAACTAGCTGCACACACAACACTCTGAACATGTTTTAAAGGCTGGTCATCTTTTCTTTCTCTCTGTAATGTTCAGTTGAGTAAATTTATCAGTCGATTGACACATGTGTAATTGAGATGGTAAGATTTTTAAAGAAATTAATCATACCATAATCACCATGTTTAGGTAAGATTTATGTTTAGGTGTTACCTCTTCAGGTTTCAAAGATTTGTTATAACACATTCGTGCTAAATCTGTCCACAAATGAAGTCATGAGAGTGCAGTAAAAAAGAATGTTATCTCAGTTTTCGTTAAGATCTGTCCCCCTTTTTTTTCTTTTTTTTTTTTTGGAAGGAGTTCATCACCAGTGATAGTGAGTGGCAGCTGATAATTCAGGAGTGCGACCCTGACTATCAGCCCGTGGGCTCGGAACCCACAGGTCTGAGAAATATCCACATCTTTGGTCTGGCCAACGTGCTGCGACGACCAATCATATTGCTGGATTCCATCGAGGGAATCAATAGTCCAGGAGATTACTCAGGTGGGGAGTTTGAGAGTTATCCAATAGCTTGTTAAATAGTTGATAGTTGTATGGTGAAATTTAAATGATATTATAAACCTTAGTCAGTTTTTCCCGGCTTATGTGCATTAAAGGTGTGAAATTTTGATGGCTGTATGCATTTTATAACTTGAGGAATTGAATGGTTTGGGGCATGAGAAGGGATGGATATTTAGTTTTCTGCATATTATGACTGTTTCTTAACTCTTTCACTGCCAGACTATTTTCAAGCCCTGCCCAAGGGACATAATTTCATCACCAACAATATATTTTATAGGGTAGTGTCAAAAACCATGTAGCGAATAGGAGAATACAGCTAGGAGGACTTTATGTATTAAATGAAAGGTAATAGAATGGTCTGATAACATATGTGTTAGTTTATTTGTATTGTGTAATGTTTGGCACTTTATTTGTATTGTGTAATGTTTGGCACGTTTGTAAGTGACAAAGAGAGAGGGAAAATAAAAAAGGCAAAAAATTACATCATCAATTCTGTACATAGATCTACCTTCCGTGCGCATGAAAATCCTGTAACACATAGATCTAGATCTAGTACACCCATTAACATACTATCACTGATTATGAATGTCACTGACTGAGACGTTTTTCAGTTATGCACTTGCAACATTGTAAACAAATCTTTGTTGCCTGTAGCAACCACAGGACAGTTCGAATTCAGTCAAAAAAAGTGATCAATACAACACGCACATTTCAAAAACACCATCGAAGTCCATGAACCAGATATAAACAGACCAATTCAAGGCAGCCTGCTTGCCAGACTTTTAAGGAAGTTGGGGGGGCGGGTCCTGAAATCCGGATTTTGCTCAAAAAATGCGATGTTGGGTTTTTGTTTTCTCTTAAAAGATTGGCCTTTTCTGCGTATAAAAATGGTATCAAAAAGTGGATATGTCCATTCTAACGTGTTTGACCAATGGTCGTTCAACG
>JBCEWB010228267.1:3610-36704 GCA_039654565.1 Peronia peronii
CCCCCCCCCCCCCCCCCCTCCCCCCCCCCCCCCCCCCCCCCCCCCCCCCCCCCCCCCCCCCCCCCCCCATCTCATTTAATCAGATAACAGACAAAGACAATGGTACAGTCAGGAGCAATGGTAAACAGTAGATCATCTGCTGGCTGATGACACTAGTAATATGGAATAAAGCAGTAGATCACCATCAAACAATGAACGACTGAGTGAAATTAGTCAAAACTTCATCTAGAAAATCACAGTTTATCGACATGTGATTTCAGGAGTTAACTCTAAATGTAATATCACAACACAAAAGAGTCATTACTAAATAATTTTGTTACCATAGTAAGATATTTCCATTTTCACTGACACAAACAACTGTAGGCATGAAAAATTTGACAATGGTTCCACTTCAACAGTTCCCATGACAATCATTTATACTTGTCATGCTTTCAGATAGGAAACAGAAGTTATAACTTGATATCATATATTTGGTATAAGAGTAATGTGTATCACATCTGAAACATCAAATTAATGATACTATCATGAAAAAAAAATAAACAAAACCTAATGATACTGCTGACTGTCTGACACATGATTTTGACAGACCAAAATTTCCTTTAAGAGTAAATGTCAACCTGTTCAAAAAAATAACAACAAAACAACAGCATCAACAATGACAATCTGGCAAAAACTAACAAAAGCAAAACTGAGTCCAAAAAAAAAAAAAGTTTGAAGAGAGAAAAAAAAATTAAGAACACATTTTTCTGGTAATAAACTCCTCAAAAATGTGTGCAACCACACTGAATTCAACTTGTGCCAAAACTAACTATCATCAGAATACATATAATTAATTGTTTAATCCTTCGGTAAATTTTAACGCCTATATTATAAATGCCTGATAAAAATCTGTTCTCCAAGCAACAGTGTCAAGAAAAAGAAAAAAAGACAGTGATGGATGTGGGTAAATGAGATTACCAGGCAGAGCTGACTGAAAGTTGTTCCATAGAAATGGATGCAGATTGTGGATTCTTCAACAGTGCTATATTCCAATGGCCTGGCTGATCTATGAAACAGGTAAATAACGTTCAGTGAGACAATGATATGGCCATGACCCACAGACAAAAGACAGCCTAATAAGATCCTCCATGGGAACCACTGATGGAGGGCCCAGAGACAGACAGAAAAGGAAGTGGGCAGAAACATCCAGGAATAGACAGCAAGATCTTTGCTCAAACACATGCTCTTGCATACAGCAGACAAACATAGAGTGTGTGGTGAAGTCCCTATTTGCAGTGTCTCTATGACTCTTATATAGAGATACACGATCATGATCAAGATCAAAAAAGGCACAGTGAGGTGAGATAAACTATTTCTCCAGATATGGTTTCACACTGGTTTTTACTAAAGACCCAAAAGCCGATGATATGTGGCCAGGACAGAGTTACTTACCCACTGGGTTCAGAGCATAGTTCCTTCTCTTCTGAACATACAGGTAATGAGCACACAGCCTCATCAATGGTTTCAACATCACCTGCAAACATACAGCATCAAGCTAACAACACTAAAATGAATGCAACAGGTCAATACAAAATAACTTCTATCAGAATTCTTGAAATGTTCATTTCAAAGAAAAAAAAAAAATCACATAAATCCCATACCATCAAATTCTATAAGAAAACAAATAACTAAAAAAAGCAATAAACACCATATTTTTTCATCTGTCTTCTCTTATGCTCACAAATAATCTTTGCCAATAGAGGAAATATGTGACATCTCAGATGTGCCTAATTAAAGTGAAAAGCATTTGAAATTATTTGAAGATTAAAGTATGAGAAATCTAATTGGGGTGAATAAACTGACTCATCATATCTTTATGTAATCCTTTTTTTTTTGTTAGAGTGACTTCATACCAGCAAAGAAAAATATAAGATGTGCCAGCTGTAACAAATTTGTAACCTTGTACTCAAGAAAGTTATGCTGTATGACACTTTCTCTAGTGTTTACTGAGATAACTTCCTGCTGGAGGTTGAAAAGCAAAATATATAATCTAGTGTTTACAATCTGGCAAAGAAATATTAAAAGAAAAAAAAAACCTGAGGCATAACTAAGGCCCATTATATTGTTGCCTGGAATGTTATGGAGCGTTAGTGAAATGTTTGTGGCTGCTCACATACTTGGGTTAGGTCAGGATTTCTATACCATTGATGAGTCACAACAAAATCTTTGAAAGTGTCCAGTGGTGTTGCATGGGTGGACTGCTTGTATGGAGCAATGGCGTTCAAATCTTCAGTCAAGAGAACTGGAACACCAGGGTCTTCACCAGCATCTGGGAAAGGAAACAGTTAGCATTATTGTTTCCTGGGACTTGACAATGATAATATTCTGTCTCCTGCTCTGTTTGCATGACAGATTGATGGTGTGGCTAAGATCTGAACAAGCCAGTTTCTGAGGTCAGACATGAACAATTTACATTGCAGTTGTGAAAAAGTAGCGTTTCAATACCTCAGTTACAGTCTAGCACAGAAAATATAAACATACAAATCTCGAATTCATGGAAATGTCAAGTGCTGTTATCGCCCCTGTTTAAATTCTTTGTACTATTACTACACATTTCTCAGATTCTCAAACTGGATCTCTCAAATGATTTCAATCATCATCTACCACATATCAAAGCAGCAAAATGTCTGATTAAGCCCATTTTTTGTCGACCTTGCTCATCCCAGGCTGCTGATGATAAGGGAAAGGCGTGCAGGGAAGGCAGGGGTAGGCATTGTATAGCGTAGGTACAAATTTGGGCCTCATTGAAGATGAATAACCCCGAGGGAGTGGTGTGGTAATTGATTGGGATGGTAGGCTAGGAAACACATGCTGTCTGTATTGCAAGGAATAATCAACCTACATAAGGCAATAGCGATATGGCAGGGAACATGCTGTCCAAAAGACAGTTGGTGATGTCATGTAGATGAACTGAGGGATGCTAATTCTAGAATACTATTAAAATTGGACCACATTAGTGTCATCATAGTTAGCAATTCTTTTACTCCTTAGTAAAAAAGGCCATCACTGAAATCTCAAATTACAGAAATCTTGAACACATTTTTCAATCCCTGAGAAATTCAAGTTTTCCATATTCGAAATAAGCCCCAGCCTCTCTTTAAGTCAGGTATGGGACACTTACATTGCAGCTATGAAAAAGTAATGCTACTTAGATTCTAAGGTTAATGTTTGGATAAGCCGGTCTCTGAAGCCATGTAGTTATGAAAAAACATGTTTCAGTACTACTCACTTCTCAGGTTAATGGTGTGGTTCAGGGTTGAAATAAGCCAGTCTCTGAAGCCAGGTATGGGCGACAGACTGGAGAACTGTTCCAGGTGAGGGAATTCTTCTTGAAGTCTTCGTACTACACTCTTAATCAGATAGTTCCCCATCT
Source organism: Peronia peronii (assembly GCA_039654565.1). NCBI lineage: Eukaryota > Metazoa > Mollusca > Gastropoda > Systellommatophora > Onchidiidae > Peronia > Peronia peronii. Next base: position 7,023 of record JBCEWB010228267.1, read on the forward strand.
CTACGCCTTGAAGACCTGTGTTTTAACACACACAGACACACACACATGAAAGAAAACAGTAAACAAATTCCTTCTTTAAAAAGATATAATTCCGTTGAATATCATGTGCCATGTGACTAGGTGAAATGAATAGGAAGTCGGACACCTTATTGGCCATGGCGTCTCAAGACTGAACTTTGTTCCTGAAGATCTCAGCATAGGAGGATTGCAAATTTAAATCATTTCTTCACCAAAGTAAGGTATATCCAATTCTCTTTCTTCTGACGCCAGCAAATCTATGTAAATAATCTGACATCAGACTCATTTCACTGAATCATGTGACTTGATGATAAGAAAGTTCAGATACAGTCAAAATGTTATAGGACCTATGCTGCGCATTACAACCTACATAACGATCTCTACCTGGCAAACCTGATTCAAGCATGAACAGCAGAAAGGCATGATGAAGAACATTTATATGTAATACTTCATTATATAGAAACACTACAGAAATTGAACAGCTCTGAAATATTCAATGATTTGAAAACGGAAGAAAGAAAATATGATCACTTTGTTCTGTTATGCAACAAAAAACTCGACCTTTCTGGGTTGATGTAATGGAATAAAAGACAGCACAAGTAATCTGTGAAGGATCCTCTTTCTCCTCATCCAGAAATGAAGATGATGAAGATTGGAATGATGAAAAGCCAGGTGATGATGGTGTTGATGGTGTAAGTGGTGCTGTCGCTGGTGATGGAGCATCCATTGAAAAATAATCTGTGAAGCCATCATTCGCCTCTTGTGAAGGAAAGGCTGATCTGAATCTTGCATTTTGAATTACCGACTAAAGACAAAAACAAGGTTGAAATACAAATAAAAGAGTTAAGGATGATAATATAGCAAAACAAAGCAACAACTCATGTCATCGGATGTACATATTTGAGCATTTTCTTACTTCTATCTGCAAAGGATATGTATTGAAACAACATATAATTTTAAATTTCTTAGCAGTATGACAACTTTAAGTGCTCAAATAATTTCTAATTTTCTTGGATGTACATGCTCGAGCAAAATATCTAACACTGTCAGATGTGCTGTCACTAGTGCTGATGTTGAAACAATATGTCTCACGCCCAGTCGAAATGAGACATAAGTCGCTAGGATAGAACCGAGAAATCAATCTTTGAATGCGATGAGGGGAGTCAGACATTGATTTTTTTTTTTTTAAATTACAGAAATCGAAAGTACATTCATTTCTGAACAAACAGGATCGGTCTGACCATCCATTTATAAATATTTCTTCATTAAAATTGGGGTTCTGTGAGGTAGTTATGTAGATTTATGCGTTCGACCATTCATATAAACTGGATTTTCTCGGAATTTCGCTCATTGCTGGAGATCCCTCCTTGTCTCTTTAAACTGCAATATCTCTGGCTAGAATAAAGCTGGCTCAGAACATTTTTCACCATCTGAAAGGGCATGAAATAAGCTTTCACATGATATCAAAAACCCCATATGGTGAAAAATGGACATACGTCTCATTTTGAGTGGTTGCGAGACATATCTAATTGATGCGCATGATAAAAGAATAACATATATATAAATGCTAAAAGAATATCTAATCATGACAGGCCTAAATCACGTATGAGTAAGTGAAATAAAATTGTGTATTTGATGGTATACAAAAGTTGGAATGTTTAATTTAATATGAATATCTAGTTCTTACAGGTATCAACAGTGGAAAATAATTTACTCTTAGTGCCACAAATGCTGGAATAACATCTTATTCTAACATCTGACCAATATGACCCTGGATCAAACATCTACCCTTGACACATGCAAATACAGAGTATAGAGAGAATTTGTTTTTGCTCAGATATATGAAATGACGGCCATTCATGGACTTAGTTGCAAATATTTATTCTTCACATAAACAATATACTGTAATCTACAAGAACTGAAAAACTATGACAGACAAAACAAAAAAAAGTGCCATTCTTGAGAGCCTTATCATCAACTAACTGATTCTCTGGCTTTACGTATTCCTACATGGGTCTAATTCATCTCCTCTCTGAGATTTATCGTATTAGTAGGTGAGGGAACTTTTTGCAGATGTGCCTGTCTTAGCCTTCATTTTTTTGTGGCAGTAATGTTCTATGTGTTCATCATAGAGGGTAAGTTTCAAAATAATTGACTTTCTAAGGGAGCAATAGTTACTCACATGGATGCTAGATGAAATTTCATTAGTGAGTGCTGTGTGAAGAACGACAACAGGTTCTCTCGGCATGCTGTTGTGAGTGAAGATGTAGCATCTTCTGTAGGGACCCACTCTTCTCTTGATATCTTCCCAAGTTTTAATTCTGTGTACAGCCTCATAGTTCGATACCTAGTGTTGGAAATAAGGCAGTACTATATTTCATGGTGTGCAAGTTGGAAATGAAGCCTAAAAAAATCATTAGTTAATGTAAAAAATTAATAACTAATAATAATTAAGATTTATCAATAATATTAGGACACTCTACATTACAGCTTTGTTATTCAGACTTAGACAGCTCTTGCCATTTAAGCACATTATATTGCTGCCCTAATAATTTATGAAGTATGTGACACTATCTAGAATAATATGTAAAAAAAAAAAAAATTATTCTCAAAGCAGTTCCATTAACAAACCTATTCCTTTTTAAGTGAAACATTTAATATACTTTATGGTTTATTTGAAAACAAACAGGAATCTTTTAAAAAGCATAACCAAGGATTTATACATTTCTTAGTTTGTTTCCACATACAATTATTTTTAATGAAGCAAGGTTGGCAGAAGCACTTGTTAATTGGCATGAACCACAGAACAATAGTTTGGCTGTCCATCGGATCCAATGGTGACGTTTGCATTCTGCAACTCGAGGATGGCTCTGCAGTCCTAGCCTGGAGGCGCCGAGTTTCAAACAGTGGGGGCACTGGAAGTCCGTTGTTGTGATCACTGCTGATGCAGCTTTGTGTCACTTTTCTCTGGCAGCAGTGAGCTTCTGGCATCATGCTTCTTCGCAGCTGGCAGCAGCTTTGTGGATTGAGGCTTTCCATTCTGGTCTGTCCTTAGCACGCTCCTCCAAATCCCTTGGCTTGACATGACACCACTGGATGTTTACTTTCACAGAGTCTTTGTATCGCAGCTTTGGATGGCCTTGATTTCTCTTGCCAAGTTGGAGCTCACCATACATCAGGCGTCTTGGCATCCTAAACTCCTCCATTCAGATGACATGCCCCATCCAATGAAGTTTGGCCTTGATGAGCATGGACTCGATGCTGGTGGAGTTGACATTCTCCAGGACCTCCAGGTTAGTGATGTGGTCCTGCCAGCTGATTCTGAGTACGGAATGGAGAGCTCGCATATGGAAGTACTCCAGCTTTTTCACATATCTGCGATACAGTGTCCATGTTTCACAACCGTAGAGGAGGGAGGGGAGTACCACAGCACTGTAGACCTTCAGTTTCGTTGACAGCCGGATACTATGTTGGTTGAGCACACGGGTGCCGAGTCTGCTCAGTGCCTGGCTAGCCTTGCCGATTCTAGAGGCGATTTCTTTGTCCAGGGAGCCATCACAGGAAATGGTGCTTCCCAGGTACTTGAAATGTTCGACATTGGCAAGTGGTGTGTCATTGATGACAATGCCAGGTTAAATAGGACTGGAGCTAGGACACAGCCCTGCTTCACACCGTTGCTGATTGCAAAGGCTTCCGTCACATTCCCGCTGGAGAGGACCTGGCCAGTCATGATGTCATGGAAGAGTCTGATCATCGATAGAAACTTTGGCAGGCATCCGATGCGCTCTAGGACTGTCCAGAGGGTCTTTCTATTGACCGTGTCAAAAGCCTTGGTCAGATCTATGAAGACTGAGAATAGGGGCATGTTTTGTTCAATGCACTTCCCTTAGAGTTGTCTCACAGCAAAGATCATATCAACAGTACTTCTGACAGGTCTGAAGCCGCACTGTGCCTCTGGGAGGTACTGCTCTGATACTGTGATAAGTCTGTTGAGTATGATTCTGGCAAAGATCTTGCCTGTGATAGAGAGAAGGGAGATGCCCCTGTAGTTCCCACAGTCAGATTTGCTTCCCTTGTTCTTGTAGAGGGAGACAATCAGGGCATCACAGAAATAATCAGGCATCTCCTCCTCTTCCCAGTTACTCAGCAGGACATCATGAAAGGCTTCGAGGGCGCTGGGGTCTGCCGCCTTGTAGATCTTGGCAGGAATGCCATCCGTTCCCGATGCTCTGCCTGAATTCGTCTGATGGATCACCTTTTTAATTTCGTCTATGGTTGGGGGTTCTGCGAGCAAGTCTTGCATTAGCTGCTGGGAGATCTGGTTCAGTGTGTCTGCGTCGACTGATGAGGGTCAGTTAAGCAGTTTACTGAAGTGCTCTTGCCAGCGCCTGCTCAAGCTCTCTTGGTCTTTGATCAGGATCAAACCATCCAGGGACAACAATAGGGAGCAGCCTGATGCAGAGGGGCCAAAGACTGTGTTCAGAGCTCTGAGGAATTTCTTGGAATTGTGAATATCTGCGTAGTGCCGGACTTCAGCCGCTTTATCCTACCACCACTGGCCTCCATCTGTTGAAGATCGATGTGGGCTGTTGCCTCCGGAGTTTTGAATCTTTCATGCTTGGAGATGAGGACAGGTCATTCTGCCACTCGATGTAAGCCTTGTTCTTAGCATGGAGGGTTTCTCTGATCTTGTCATCGTTTACGTTGAATCAGTCTGCATATGTTTTGGCTCCAAGCACTTTCTTTGCAGTCTCAGCAACAGTGTCCTTGAAGGAGGACCATTTCTCGGAGCTGCCCTCAGAGGTCACATCATCTTGGAGATTTTCGTCAAGTGCGTCTTGGGACTTTGCCAGGTGGATTGGATTCTTCAGCCTGGTGACATTGTAGGAAACCCTGACAGTCTTGGGTTGGTTTCTCTGAGGCAGAGTGATGTGCAGTGTCATTACAGCCCTGACCAGCCTGTGATCAGTCCAGCATGCGGCACCTCTCTTGGCATGGGTCACTCAGACGTCCCTGATGTCACGTTGGCGTACAATGACGAAATCGATCATGTGCCAGTGTTTTGACCTCAGGTGCATCCAGGTGGTCTTGTACTTGTCTGCCATCCTGAACAAGAGTGTTGGTGATGCAAAGACTGTGTTCTGCACACTTGCTGAGGAAGAGCAGGCTGTTGTCATTGACCGTGTCTGTCCAGAACGCCTTCCCAGCTGCTGGGGTCTTTTCCTATTCCAGCGTTGAAATCGCTGAGCACAAGTTTGTCACTCTGTGAAGTTGACCTTATGACCTGGTCAAAATGTTAAGAGAACTGCTCTTTGTCTTCATCTGGGTTGGTGAGCATAGGAGTGTATGCACTAATGACTGTGAGGTATGTGGACTTGCTGAGAGGAATGCGCAATTTCGCTGATTCCAACTGGCAGGGCTGGTATGTCCTTCAGCAGTGCTTTTCTAATCACAAATCCAGCACCATGTACCCTGTCCTCAGCTTGCGGCTTTCCTTTCCAGAAGAAGGTGTACCCACTTCCCTTTTCTCTCAGGGACCCCTCATCAGGCGGGTTTTGCTGAGTGGGGCAATGTCTCTCGGGTATCACTGGAGCTCTTTTGCAACAAGCGCCGTTCTTCCCTCCGGTCTCAATGTACCGGCTCTATCTGGAAGTGTTTGGACATTCCAGGCTCCCAAAATGAACCTCTTGAGTTTTTTCTTCTTTTATATTGTTCAACCGCTGTGAGGATGAGTCTGTCAACCATGGTAAGCTGTCCAGAAGCTAGAAGGGCAAATATTTGCCTGGGAACCTTTTCTAGCCCCCTCCCTCAGGTGAGGGTGGGCAATGCTGTCCTGAAGAGGCTGACCAGTCATCCACAGGTGCTGCTGAACTGTCATGTTGTCCTCAAGTCAGGAGCAGAGCAACCACTTGCCCATGGATCGCCTGCATGCAGGTTTGTGACTACAACTGCCAGTGTTTATCTCCACCTGTTGCTTCACCACATGCCCATCGCTGCAGGACTTGAGGGGTGTGTGTTGACAGATCGGTGATAAGTTGCAAAATGGACCTGTGCATGAAGGCTTTACAGTGAGAAGACCGTTGCACAAGGGCAATCCCACTCTCTCGGCCTGGAAAGTCTTGATCCAGTGGCCCAGGGAACCATTACGACGGGAGACTGTGTCACGTCCAGCTCTTGGCGTTTCACGACACTTGCTGCCACCGCCTTCACAACACTGGATCTCAGATGATCTCTTCCACTCGTTCTGCCGGAGTCAGTCTTCGCACGCAGTAGGGCTGACACGGCCCAAGCCTAACTCACTAAGGGTTTCAGACCCGTCAGCTGCCTTCACCTGGTTTAGCTGGCTCGCCAAAACCGTTGTCCAGGGGGTGGCCGCTGTTGCATGCGACAGCTTCGAGGAGCCACAGATGAAAGTTGAGTGCCAGGTGAGGACCAGTGGCAGATGAACTGCCCTGAAAAGGACATGGCGTGCCCCCCTGCCAAAGGTATTACCACAGAACAATATCTTATAGCATTTATATAGTGCTCAGAGATTGTTCTCTACAGGGCTGAGCTCTATATAAATACCAATTATTATTATTATTATTCTGATGGGTTTTTAACCACATGAATCACAGACATTCATAAATGAATCAGATAAAAATAATCATTCTTGCAATTACTATCATGAAATTACAAAGAGGTACCTTTTGAACCAAGTCACATGGAGAGTTCCAGGTGATGCGTTCCAGATTAAGAAATCCTACTGTAAACCATAACATAAGCAGTTCACGTAAAGCACTGTTCAGTTCTTGCAGCAATGCACTATCCATCTCAGCTGTGGCACTTTGTCTCATGTTCTGAAATCACAATGTCAAAAGTTAAAAAATTTTAATGACTACAATTTCAGTATCACTTTTAGTATTTTGGAACATTGCAAAATCCTGTAAAAATTACATTTCATATATTAACTTGTTGTCTCCGAACTGCCAATATGTTGGCACTAGATTCTGGCCTGTGACGATGAGCAGCCGATATCGCAGCTTGGTAAGTTTGTTTCCTTTAGAGAATGGTTTTCGGTGTACCTTAGTTATTTTTAAATGTAGGATCACTTCTGTGGGGAAAAACTGAAGCATGTTTGTGAATTTAGCAGTGAAAATCAGTGTTTTTTTTTTCAGCAAAAACGTCACTGTTTTGAACCTGAGTGTGGACATTGAAATGGCCACCCTGCCTCGTTGAGGCCTCATCGTATGAGTTCTGAGCAAGCTAGGCTGACACTGGAAAGTACCATCATGCAGGAAAATGAAGACAAGGACATGGATCCTATTTACAAGAGTTTTAATGAATCAGACTCAGATTCTGAAAGTAGAAGCTCTAGATCTAGATCTAGATTTACTTCTAGTTGTGATAGTGATGAAGAGAATGCAAGTCCTATGGCTGGACCTTTTACTTCCATTCAAGATATCTGTTATAATCATTTCACGGACAACCGGGATATACATATTTCATCACCACTGATTTACCTGTCTAGAATATTTTGGAGCGGATATGATAACTGATGGCCCAGAGAGACCTCGGTAAGTACAGAAATTGTGCTACGCTTTTTATATTTTCTACCTCCTGACAGTCCTATTAACGTGCCTCACTGCCTGTAAATACCTCATTTATTTGTGTATATTTTCATTATACAATCAATTTCCCACATTTTCATGTAAAATACTCCGTATTTTTACCCAAAACTGAACACTTAGTAATGATTTAAGTAGCAGGGAGTGCGTTTGACAGTAAAATGCTATTTTAGGTTGCGTCCAAACTGGGATACAGGTTCTGAAGACAAAGAGTTAACTCACACAAAATACACTGAATGAACCCAGGTGCATTTTGTTCGCTACCTCCACAGTTTTTAATCTGAACAATTTCTGAAGGTTTCTGAGAGCTGAGCATCCCAAACTGGTACTACAATTTTATGTTTGGGCTGCTAATGCTTGCAGCTGCCAGACTGGAAACAATCTTTTGAAATTCTAAGGATCGTGGCAGTCCAAGGATTGAGCGACAAAGTATGAAAGCAAGTGAGACTTTTATCACTCTATCAAGCAAAGGAAAAACAGCCTATAAATGATGGAATAATAAGCTTTCCACCACTTTTATAAAAACTTGAGGTGACTCCCAGTTTACTGGATAGCTTAGAAAATTTATGATGCTAAAACTGAGAAGTGAAAGAATGACTCACCAGTACATCTGCTCTCAAATCAACCAAAAATTTTACACCTCCGTTAACTCTTCCCAGGTGAGTGAAAAGAGCTTTATATTTTGGTCGTAGTGCTGATCGCAATCTCTCACATGTTCCTATCAAACATGCTTCACCTTTGTCCTTAGAGACAGAAAAACATTACAATATCTAAATGAATTACGTGAAAAAAAAAAAAATTACACATTTTCGATCAGGCATATAAAAAGCCATAGCACCAAGTTCTAATTTACTAATGTTAAACTGAACTGCATTTGCCTAATATAAATTCTAAATTCAAGACTATATCAGTCTTTGTAATGGAAAGTTACAAACATTCCAGATAAATAGCTGACATAAATGCAGACTGTAAACCAGTAAGCCATGGGCTGATACCTTTAAAGAGATCTAGGTGATTACCAGAAGCTTTTAGTATATTTCAATTTTGGAAGCAAACTACTCTGGAAGTAAATTTCAGTGATACTTTCTCCTGACAATGCTGACAACCATTAAAGCTTAAAATAAATTTTACTACTAATACAAATTATTTCAACCCAAAAACCAGAAGCTGTGATCTATGCTGTTCATTCAGGGAGACCTAAAAGAGAACATTCGTTGCTGCTGAATATTTGTTGCCAATAGGTTAGAAAATGATTATGTATCTTCTGTTTCAAACCAAATTAAACTTTTGCTATTTCATGTTTTGCTATGTATCAATCCAAATATGAAATTCTTTAGAATGCATTTCAAGATGAAGTTGGACGATAAAATACTGATAAACAAATCCATATGGTGGCTAACATATTAGCAGCATAGCTGTCAAATAGATATGAGCATTATGTAACAACATATGGGAATAAATTCAACATTTGTTATAAATCTTCATGGGAATAATCCAACATTTGAGATGCGACATGATGAAATTAGGCTCTTGTCAAATTTTGAGCATATGGAGTTATTGCTTATCACTGTGAAAATTATCCATTTCCCTTTCTGTGTGTGAAAAATGTTTTGTTCTATCTTAAGTAGAAGTTGAGATATTGGCAATTAAAGACAGTGGGGGTGACCTGTTGCTGCAACTGAATTCAGTTTCCACTTTTGTTAATCCCTATTAAGACATGCTACTAAATTACACTTTTGGGGCTTTTACTCAATCTATTTCAACAAATTTAACTCTGAAATACCTTTTTAGAATTATAGAGAAGGGTTCTGTGAGGAAAAAAAATGCGTTAAAAATTCATTTATTGTTGAAAAATGTGATTTCTCCGATCGCCTCACTTTGACGAGCGTCTGATTTCATCATGTTGCATCTCATTTGTTATCAATCTAACAATTAAAAGCACTACAAAAATACATCTGTATGTTTAATTGAAAACATACCTTTGTAGCCATGGCATTGCTTGCCATTGTCAAAACCATGTCTCTATCAATACCATAGTCTTTTGCCAGTTGACAAAGAAATGTCTTTCTCTGCTCTTGTGGCAGATTATTGTAGCAGTCCATGAAGCTCATACATTTTGCCTAGGTGATGTCATAAAAAGTAACTGTATACAGTCGTAACTAATAGCATGATTAGACTACCTACTATTGAACTGTGATGGAATCTCTCTGGCGATCTTCTTCTGATGATTCTCAATTTACTTTTTCGTAAGATATCTATAAGATCAAAATAATTGCCGTATTTGTAAAATCAAGTACATTATTCAGATTGATCATTATGGTAAAAATATTTTTTGAGCTGTGAGAGTGTCTTTTGCTTGGGATTACGTGAATGCCAATACTTGCATTGCAATTAAGGAAAAAATCCAAATTAATTCTATTTAAATTTACTGTATGCAGGAGTTTGAAAGCTATAATAAGTGTGCCAGAATATGTGAATGTTGTCGCCCCAGAATCAAACTGTCCTATCTATAACATAAAACTGTTGTAGTTAGTAGGCCTGTGCAAGACTGGTCATGATAACTGGTTATGTCGGTCATGGATTCATAATCGATTAACTGATTATGATGACCAAAGTTCGGTTATGCTGATGGTCATGTTCGACCAAGAAACTAACGTATTCATAGCTTAGTTATATCAATGTCTTTGATCTCGGGAAAACTCCACCTGTTGGCGACAAACGTTCGCCCCAATGCCACCCTTTTCATACCTCTCCCCCTATACATGACCCTTTTCATGTTTTTTTTTCATACTAAAGAGAACAAAAAGAAAACAAAATCTGTACTGAATTTCAGTCAGCATTTAACCCTAGAAGTTGCAAAGGGGTGATCTGCCGAAGCGTTGCTTACTGTATTTTGCACATGAATTACATGTTAGATAGCTGTAATACAAAAAGAAGATATTCATTTCATATGTGTAAAGCCACTTGTGTCTACACTGTCATTTCCTGAACATAAATCAATATCATTGTGCCAAAATTGCATTCTAGCTGTTTCTTGTGATTCTCACAAGGTTATAACTATTAGAATGGGAAACTCCGAGGCACCAGGTGCAAACTTTGAATACCCCTCCCCCTCCCCCCCCCCTCTAAAACACACACATACTCAGAGCAAATGTTCTACACATTGTATATTGTTACAAAATGCTAACTTATGAAGTGATTGGCATTGTTTGTGATTTAATTAAAATTTTAATTTATGAGCATTATAAGGTAATATTTGGTATCAACTTGCACTAGAATTCGATGTCCGATTGATCTGCAAAGGGTGTATTCCACATCAGAAGGTCAAAATTCTTATATTTGAGATTTGAAATTACACTTTCTTCTACTATATTTCTTAAATGTATACACATTAAAGTATCAGAAACCAGTAGATCAATCCAGTTATGACATCATTTTCCATTCAACACCAAGGCATAAACTTTGGTATTTTTTAATCTTTTTGGGATTTGTTGTTGAAGGTCTATGCAAATAGATATATAAGACCTTCTGTCAACTTATTCATAACTTTTTCATGTACATGTGTCAAAGTAATATTGCTTTTCCATAGTGTAAAGTTACATTTGGATGCTAACTTTTGAATTCAGTACTGAAGGCATGTATATGTCATTGAAACGCAAAGTGACACATGTAACAAAATATACACAAAAGTTTGATTGACAACTACAAATGAGGTAGGATTATAAAATCCATTTATTATAAAAATGAAAACAGATACCTTTACTCCAAGCAAAAGGAATTTTTGGACAGTCTTTTATCAGAGTGGAGAAAACGACCGGTGAGACAGTAATGAATCATGATCATACACGCATGAGTGTGTGTTGTGAGCGATGTTTAGCGGATCGTAATTGTATATACTGGGCCGATATAAGTGTGTGTTGTGGGCATGTGTATGCTGGCCCGTGGAGATACTGAGTCACCAAGCATGTCTGGGATATTCTATAAGCATTTTGTACGGGATGGTTCTAGTCAGATCTTGGGTGTGTATTACGTCACGTGTGTGTGCACTACGTCACAGTTCTATGTATGTCACGATAATAGTAGTGATGACTAGTATATTCAAGATAGCTCGAGGCTGTGAGAACTTGAAGCTTCAGGAGAGTTTAAGGCGGGCTGGTGTCTGTATAAGGGTTCAGCCGGAAAAAAAGTGCAGAGAAAGCAAGAAGTAGAATGCAGTGAAAGCTGTGTGCATTGGAGTTAGACAGCTGCCCCGAAATTTGTATTGTTATCAAGCACCTGTAATAAATTCTGCATCATTTCGATGTCGAAGATTCCTGTTCTTATTTCTCCGTTCCTGTGTGCGTCTCGTCCATATCCACCGCCTGATTACCACTTACAACGTCACAAATAACACCCATTCACATTCAAGAGTTCGTGACAGACGCACATAACGAACTGTCATAAATTAATTTCTTCATCAGTTTTAAAGCTAAAACTTTTGTACTTTGTTGTTAAGATTAAATAGCGCTTATAAAACTGATTTTTAGAACTGAAAGTTAAACTCAAAACAACAAAAATTTTTTTGAATAGAAACTAAAAGTAACTGATTACAGAAACTTTATAAAATAATCTCAATCTAGGATGAACAGAAATCACTATATCTAACATATAAAATTACATGACCATTGTATTATTTCTTTACTTCGTTATGACACAAATTATTCAGACAAAACAGTGTTTGGGTATAATTTGAATCCTAAAATAAAAATTTCTGATTGGGTCAAATAGTTTCTTCATCCAAAGCACTGAGCCTCTGTAAGTTCTGAAACAACTTCTTTACTGTCAAGCCAACACTGTCTCTGCAACATCTTGAACTTTTTGGATGCGTTTGATGGAGGTGATGGTAGAATCTGGTGAACTTTCCTCACTGCCTTTCCTAATGTTTGTGGAGATCTAAAGAAACCCTCCTTTTGAGGTTATCCACATTGCAAAGCTTTCAATTTTTTCTTCTGTCTGTATCTTTCTGACATCCACATATTCTGAGTTGCAGCTCCACAGTATCTTCCTTAAATTTTTTCTTTCTCAAATCTCAGCAGTTCTACTTTCTGATTCTCATTTCCTCTGGACTCAGCATTATTTGTGGTTTTTCTACAATATTTCTTTTGTCCTTCTGCATTTGAATCTGGGGGAAGAAAAATAATTATCAATTAATAAAAGCTTATATGCCAGACCAATTTGAAAGTGATTTCACTTTTGGAAATTTTAATGAATTTGCTCACTTCATAGAATTTAAGGCACACAAATGAACATGCTCTTTATTAAATAAGACAATATTTCATGATTATCCTCCTAAATATAGCTTTTTTAACTGAGACAAAACTATCTGCGACATTTGCTGTATATTTTAATAAGAAGCTGAAGTGTTTTACATCATGAAATCATGAAAATCTTCAGTCTGTCTATTATTTTAAAAATTTTTTAAAAATTCCATGAAAATGTGACAGATGTCATTAACAGAAAGACTCACATTTTGCTCTAGTGACATACACATAGCATAAGAGTGACACACATAACATAAAAGTGTTACACATAACACACAATGAAGTTCTCCAACACTGGAACAGGCAATGAGCTCTGTCACAATGTATTGTTGCTACATGAAGACTCCAAAACAAACCCATATTATTATATTTATACTGTGAAGAAGTAAGGAATGGTAAAATAAATGGTTTAACAATCATTACACATAAGAGAAGTATTTTCTTACCTGCTGTTTTTCTTTCAGCTGCCTCCAAATTCTGCTGCCCTTGGTTAAATATGTCTCGCAGCCAGTCAAAATGAGACATATGTCAATTTTTCACCATATGGGATTTTTGGTATCATGTGAAAGCTTATTTCATACCCTTTCAGGTGGTGAATAAAGTTTTGAGCTAGCTTTATTCTAGCTAGAGATATTGCAGTTTGAAGAGAAAGGGGGGACCGCCAGCAATGACTGAACTTCCGAGAAAATCGAGTTTAAATGAACGGCCGAATGCATAAATCTACATACTTAACTACCAAAAAACCCCCATAGATTTTGATGAAGAAATATTTCTAAGGGTAAGATCGATATTTGTCTTGTTCAGAAATGAATGTACTTTCGATTTCTGCAATAAAAGAAAAATTCGATGTCTGACCCCTCATCACATTCAAAACCTGATTTCTCGGTTCCAGCCCAGCGACTTACGTCTCATTTCGACTGGCCGCGAGACATGTGCTTGTTTCTAGAACAAAAGGTCTCTCTGACAAAATTCCTGACCTGATTAAGTCTAATCAGAGCGGGATCCCCTAATTACATGACTGAAGTCAGAGAGGTGATACACATAACGCTCAAAAAGTGACACACATAACATTGCGTTTCATCAATTTTTTGAGAAACAGAAAGTTTTGCAAGTATTAAACATTGTTTTTTGTCTACATTTACATATATACTCTGTCATATTTAAGAATCAGAAATTTTGATGTATCAAATTCAGAGAATTTCCAGATAGAAAATTTGAAGTTAAAAAAAACTGAATTCAGAGCATGACACACATAATGCTGACTTTTAGAGACTACAAAAATCTTAGCTCATATGTCACACTTTAGCACTTTTTTTCTCAGCAAAGCTGAACCATTACTGTAACATTTAAAGACGAAGATATATAATTAACATTCATAATTTTAATTCTACATCCAATAGCTTGATTGGAATTAGGGAAAAATAGTGACACACATAACATGGATTGCACCAAAGTCAGATTTGTGGAATAGTGAGTTTCACACCCCACGTTTTTCATAACGTGAGTCTCCTGTCAAAGGTCAAGTGAGTGAAACTCAGGCTGAGTGTGGGTGGCGGGTTGTTTGTTTCTGGTTACAACAGACAAGGGTCAAGGTCGTAACCGATAGCTATAACCGATATGACGTCACACGTGGCAAAGAGGAAAATATTTGATATAATAGTCGATCACTGTCGGTCATGGAGTCGATTGCTTGGTTAACCGTCGATGACAAACACTGTCGGTCATGCACACTCGCAGCACAGGCCTGGTAGTTAGGACAATATAATTCTGGGGCGACGATCTGTGTATGCACTTTACATGCTCTCACATCTTCATTAAATTTTGACTGTAATTTAAAGAAAAATCCTTGTCATATCAATTTAATTTGTTGTATGCATAAGTGCACAAACATTTCAAAAGATACCTCTGAAGTCAGCAGATTGGCGTCAATGTCTGCGAATGTTGACCCAAGGATCTCATTGGTTCTACATGATCCATTCATCATGGCAGTGTATGGTCTCATGGTACAAGAATAAAAGAAATCTGGGGGCTGAAATACCTGAAATACAACGGGAATAAATGATTTATGAAATATCTAAAAGGAATGTTAAATTTCAGTTGCTATAAATGATTAAAATTATTGTTTTCTCATTTTTCAAAATGTGCACATATTCAACATTTTTTAAAAAACATAACATCACACATACATCCAAGGCAGAATTTCTTTGTCACATATAGATCTGCCTCAATTACACTAGTCTTAATTCAAGTTATGGACTAGACTTGAAAGTAGACTCATTATAAATCTAGATCTAATTTTCTAAACTTGTCAAACTAAAAACTGGTAGCGTAATTTCTCAATTAGATCGGAATATAATTCTCTGAGTTTATCACATTAAGCCACAAAAGTAAATTACCCTTGAAATTTGCTGTATACGTCTCGCAGCGCTCATAGCTAGCCTTGATTTCGGTAGTAACATTACTTTGCTGAAGGGAACTAGTCCAATAACTATGAGCTTGCGACTTGTTGCTAATGTCATGAGTGATACTGATATTGAAGTTAGGCTCTGGTCTGCTAGGTTCGTGCCTCGTGTATCACGGTTCAGTTTTCAACCTTATTTGAAAAGACCATTAAAAAAGGAATGGTCATCATATTTTCACATCTTCCAATTATTGTATCTGTAGATCTAAACTAATCGAGCCTAGCACACCAAAACCTGACAAACGATTGCACTCCTGGAGATCATCCATAAACTTAGGTTTGCCCTTTGACCTCGTTAAATCCGTTTCACCTGAAACGCCATTATAATTTTTTAGATATTAACCGGATGTACCACACAAAAGAAAAATAACAAAACATGGCGATGTCCTTTGTAACAGGTGTGCAATGTACTCCTTTCACATTGACCTCTGATAGCTAAACTGTAATAATGAATGCCAGGAATATACTTCATGTGGGCCGAAGCATGCTTGTTCAGTAAATCTAGAGATCCAGTAAGACTTCCTACGGTAACTAAAGGCTAGACTAGAGCAGTCTCTTTTTAGATCCAGAATCCAGACCTGTAAGTCGATCTTTTTGGCCACATTCTGATTCTGATACTGATACATTATATTAGTTATGTTGTTCTGATCTGGATCTAATGTGGGTTCTTCGGCACTACCGTCTCACCGCCGTCCCTTAAGCGATCTGGCACATATTGATTACTGTAAAATGAACTAGAGTCTAGACCAAGCCCTGGCCCTAACCTGCTGGGACCCTCGGCAGTGCATACCGCCGAGGCAATGATCACAGTATCGATATATAGGCACTAGTTCATTTAACAGTAATCAGTATGTGCCGGATCACCTAAGAGACGGCTGTGAGATAGTAGTGCGGGTTCTTTTCCCAATAGGCCAGGATTTACTAATCTAGATCTAAATTGTGACATCTAGTGCCTGCTGTTAAGAATAAGAGTCTGGATTCTGCTACTAATCGTAAGCCTCAAATGAAATGAAACTTGAACAAAAACATTAAACACAACTAGATCTAGATCTAGATCTCTTCACCCTTTACGTAAGACACTAGATCTAACAAGATTTAGACAGACTAGATCTGTCCTATTTTAAGAGGGATTGGTGTTCGGAGTAAACTGTGAGAAATAAAATTAGGAATAAGCAAACTGTTCCATCATTGTTAGAATTGCTGTTATGGCCACAGCTATTTTACAGTTTACAGTAAAATTTTTATAACTCTAGATCTACAATGGAATCTGCTTAAAAGTTAACCTCTTGGGACTGAGAAAAAGTGTTGACCTTAAGTAAGTTTAAGCAAGATTGACTTAATCTGTTTTTAGGGGACACAATCTCTAGTACTCTAGTAGTCAAAATGTGTGTTGTGTATTTATTGGGTTAGGTCTGTGCCCCATATCCCTATGAGCAGAGCTTTCCCCTCTAAGTTAGTAGCAGTAGTATTTTGCCTTGAGTCAGCATCTTTAAGAAGTTTCAGCTTTGCATCCAGATTGAGAACAGTACTTTTTCTCAGATATTCTGATCACATTGATAAAAGTTATTAACTCACTGAGCACCGTGCCCGCAGCCTTTGCGGTAAGGCAAAATTCACGTTGAAGACCGCAACTGCGGGGTCTGCGGGTTCACCTTTATTTGGTAATAGAATAGATCTAGCAGTTTATTTGCGTGTGAAAATAGCCAGAATCATTGAAATAGTTTATCCATACACCAGTTCTTAGTAAATGAGCTATATACACAACTTTTTGTGTGAATAAATGTGTTCATTGTTGAACTAGCCCAAGGGCTGTGAAAATAACAAAGTTTCGCTCGAAGCATGGCATACTGAGGTATTTTTGAGTTGTTGGAAACCATAAATACTCATGAAAATCTATTTTCAAGTGAAAGCGAAATATCAGACAATGATATAAACAGCTTTCTGAATGTCAATGGGTCTACCAGCTCTGAAGATAAAGGAAAAAGCGAGGCTAGACTGCGGTCAAGCCATCTGTCCATTGCAGATCTAGGTCTAGATCAAGATCAACGTCCATGCGTGGTCGACAGTAGATCTAGTTGATTCAGGCCATCATTTTTTAAATTAATTCCTGTTATTTTCCATTCACTAAATTATCCTCTCTCTCCCCCACACCTTCCCACAACAAATAAATCCATTTTTTTACATTTTTTTATGCATTTTTCTATGCTCTCTTGCTTCCCCTTTGAGGGAAAAAATTTTGGGGGGGAATGCAAAATTTTCTCATTTTCCCTTTGTTCACATTTTGTTGTCATTTATTTCTCACAAATCCTGTTTACATGCCCTGTTTTACTGAAATGCCATTAAATAATTAAATGGTACAAAAAATTTCATAGTACTAGCTTTTTAATTACATTTTTTATGAATTTTTGAAAAGTGGGAAATACTGGTGTCCTCAAGGCCGTGGAATCAAAGTCGGGCATGGTCCTCAGTGAGTTAATAGTCACAGTGAGCACAGAATGCAGGAATGAACGTGATCTAAAGATGTGACTGAAATTGAGTGCAAAGCCTGTCTGCACTGTGTGTGTGTGTGTGTGTGTGTGTGTGAACATTTTGCACAACGTGAGGCAAGCGGGGCCAAGTGTGGAACTGTGAGCCACTCGGAGTAGTGTGTGTGTATCAAGGTGATCAGTGGTCAGTTGTACTGACCTGGTGCATCTACAGGCTTGCCAGTGCATGCGAGAAGGAACTGCTATGTGGGTGTGTGTTTGTGTATCCCTGCCAATGCGAGACAGGTGAAGAGAGCCAAGCACCATTCACGATAGGCCCACAGGCTACAATGTGTCGTAACAAAGGCATCTCTCTCTCTGCCTGCCTGACTTTTTTTTTCTTTGTCTTCACAATTTACGGCTGTCAGTCCAGTCGGCCAGCATGGGTCATTTGGAGTGGAATCACCTGTGAAGGTGTTGACATTATCAGAAACAAGACTAATGAAATATAATGGGAAAAAACGGGACTGCTGGAACACGTTGACTTTAACTGAGAATTGACCTCTCGCAGGTTCCACAGTATATATTCTAGTGGAACCAGCTTTTATTACGTTGAGCACAGTGAGAGAAAACAGATCAAATATCAACAAAAATGAGGAATTAGAGTAGAAATTTCAGTTACTTTAGGAAGATGTATCATTGATAGATTCTGGCACAATGTTTTGTTTTTAGCTTCCAGGTGAATGGGTTAGATCTGGGGCAAATGATAGGCTGGTCACTGTTTGGGATCAGATTTTGCTGTGAGTATGGTAATTTGGATGGTCATGTTTCAGGGTCTTTATTGTCTTTATCACATTGTCGTTGAAATTGTTTACTTAAAATTACAGAAGACTCTTGAACTCGAAAAATACTTGAAACTTGAACTTTATTGCAAAACTCTGAAACTGGAGCAGCAGAGAAAAAAAGTTGGAAAAAAAAGTGTTTTTGACTTGATGATATACGTATGATTCAAATTACAAAAGAAATATATAATAAAAATGATTAACAGTGCTCATTTGAGTTGCTATAGAAAACGAGGGGAATCCTTGCTATTTGTAGTGTTTATTGTCTGCTACATCAGCATGAGAAGATTAAAAATTTCTTTATCTTAAGCTTCTTCTGATGTTTCATTTTAATTTGTTTAAACCAAAAAGTAATAGTGAAAAATGCCATTTGGTCATTTTTCTTGTCTTGGAAAGTAATTTAGAGGGAAAAAACAACACTCTAAGCATGACATCTCCTGGAAAATGAAAGGGAAGTCACACATGTGCAGTCACAAAAAAAATTGATGTAGACATGGAAACACACCAGGCTCTGTGATCCCTGTAGCGCACACGTGTAACGAATTTGTAACAAATTGATGGAAATAAAGAACACATTTATTCACGTCGGTTTTCTCCCTCTTTATTTCAGTTATTTTTTTTTTTTATGCATTTAGCAAACAATCAATAACGCTGTAACCCATGTAGTGAACTGAATGCCTCACAGGAAGTTTTCCCATCTTAATTTATGAACAAAGTAACAAACTGGCCTGCCAGTGCCAGATAGCAGGTGTCCAGTCTGATGGTGGATCCAGCTGGATGCAGAATAGAATGTGTCGGAGAGATGAATTCGCGCACCAGATTTATCTGTCGCAACCTGTGCATGTGGTCAACAGGCCTATGGGATTTGCAATGTACATGTATTACCATCAGTTACATGGCAAATTAAGGGTAGGCTAAGAAAGAAAACTGGGAGAAAGACCGACCATGAGGCACACAGTAATGTGCAGGCATGTAGGGTGCATCAAGCAAGCTACACAGCTGTGCTCTTAGATCAGTAGGCTACCAAAATCAGCCATGTCCACGGAGAACCTCTCACTACTATCAGTGTTTTGATACTACAACACATACCACTGTACAACAGAGTCACTGTAATGATCTAATGATTTTAGTGGTCGTGCGTTTTTTATGGAAACAGGTGTAATGAAGTGCTTAATACAATTTGTATGATTCTACCAAAATGCTTTGAAATCCCCTTGTGTGGGAGAGCAATTGCAGTGGATATAAAGAAATACTGATATAGAGAACTATTTGTTTTGCCAGCAACTGTTCTTTGTATATCAATGTTCTACATATACATTTTGTAGATATTTTTATGGATACTAAGTACATTTATTCCTATTGTAGGCCTATCCATGTAATTAGAATTCCTTTTTTTTTTTCTATTCCAGATCAGAGATGATGCACAACTTTTAACAAAATGATTTTTGCGAAACTATTGAGGTATAGTGGCAGTTATTCTAGCCTGCTGTGTCAAGACTACGTAATTTTACAAAGACTGACAGGAGAATGCCGCAGCTTTTCACATTTTCATATGATTGATTCTGGAGGTAGATCCAAGCAGAGTGTACATGGTACACCATCATCTACAAGAGTAAAGACATATGAAACAGATTATCAAAGGAGAGAATATAGGGTCAGTTTGCTAGGCCAACAAAACAGTTTCAGTAAGGTAGTTTCAGATGCTGAAAAGATTGTTGGCTATCCTACATCATTTCTTAGTTTGAGATGTTTACTATCTGATGAATTGTCCAACATTGCTCTTCACATGAGGAAGCTCGTGGGCACAAAGCATCCTTTACTTAAGACTGCAAGGTGAGAAAACTGAATTAAATTATTCTTAATTATAAATGGTGGAGAATTACTCTATCTGTCGGTGTCACTTAAATGGCCAGTATCGCATCCAATTATGATAATAGATGACATTGATTCTCTGTTGTACACTTTTTCAGCAGTAAATTGCTCTGTAAAACTCCAGTATGTCAGAAAATGAATGCATTTTCAACTTGAATTTAGATTTATGATAGAGAAAAGTGAAAAAATAAACTAATTTGAAAAACATTAGATTACTGAAGAACTATTTTGCTTTGAAATATACTTATGAATTTTTTGTATGATGGTGGTCATGACAGAATGAACATGAGTGGTCAAGGATGTCTTCTGTTATAGTCTGAGAGGAGGGGGATCAATTTCGTATGCAGATTTTTTTTTTCTTTCTTTTGTGTCATTCTCTGTATAGTATTCTAATATGTGTATGTGCCTTTGTGCATGTTTGACAACCTTTTGTTTTTGTATGTGTGTGTGTCTTTTAAAATATTGTTTTTTTTCGAGTAGATCTAGATCTGGATTTAAAATTTAGCTCAGACTCACAGACCTTTAAAATTCTATCTAGGCTACAATGCAAGTACGGCATGTCAAAAAAAAAAATTGTAGATATTTGCATATGTCTAGAGATCTATAATGTCAGTAGAAAAACAAAAACATGAGTTAAATTTAGTCCATCAAAACGGCTTTATCTATAATAGGCTTGTATGTCCCTTTTCTCAATAGAAAATCCCAGCCTGTATTGCTTTTTTATAGTAATCATTCCCAAGTGAGGATTCCAACTACTTCCATTTACATCAGTATCATCTAGTTCGTAAAATAAATGTGATAAAAAATTTAATAGCTGGCTATTTTTTCTATTTCTGGGAGTTGAAAAAAAAAAAGATTTTAAATGTTGCAAACATGTTTTAGACTAATTATTTCAAAAATGATATTCTGAAGAATGGTCTCTTGATCATGGAATTGTGAGAGGCTGATAAGATGACAGTTCATTGAGACTAGCAATAAGTAACTTGTATTAGCAAAGTCAGTATATGGCAGGTGTGCTTAAATAATCCAACTTACAAAGAGAGCAAACTGAAAAAGTTATTTAACTCAGCATCATCTGACAAACAATAAATTTTCATGTGGAAAGCAAATTTTATGTATGAAAAGACAAGAAAGCTAAGGACAGTTGAAAAAAACAACCAGTTCATCTCTATTTTTAATATGGTGAAATTTCCTGGGGTGGGTCCTGCCTAAAGAATAGGTGCTGTGGCCAGGGGTGCTTGCATTGCATTACAAGATATTTATATCAAAGTAAAAAAACTAGAGATTATTCTGCTGCTGCTTCACTGTTGAAACTGTGCATAGGTTTTTGATATGACTAATGAGTAAGCAGAATGATTTAGCGGAACGAAAACTAGGTGAAAGAAAACAGACAAAGCCAACGTAGACTCTGTGCCATCCACAGAAACCACAGGTATTACGATTTCTGTGGATGTACAGAGCTAAAAGCTCTCTGTGTTGTATGATCTCTGAGATATGAGAAATACAAATCTGGTATTTATTATCGTAGCTTATGAAATATATTACAGAGGCAAAGAGAATCTTTTTTTTTTAGTTTTTGCTTAATTGTTCCCCACATATGAACTTTTTATGATTTCTGATTGATATTTTGCTTGCATAATCTGAGGTTGTCTTATTATCATGGATAAAATACTTTTTATTGCTGCTTTAAAGGAGAAATTGGTTTGAAATGATCAAAAATTGGCTCAAAAAGAGAATACCAAATGAGTCCTATTGGCAGTCAAAATAATCATATGGAAGTGTAAACTTTTCATTGTTCTCAGAGGCATGGTCTTTGATGGTAAGAATAACCTCCAGATGAGAGGACTTATTGTGATGCTGATTTCAAAGGCAGCAGGACCAAATTCTGATGCAGAATACACTGAGCAGGAGATGATCAGTGGAGTTTATCCAAGGTAATTGTTTATTTACATTGGTTTCTTAGTAATGTAAGCCATCCCCTTTGCTGTTGGAACAAATTTACTCTAATCTACTGTTACAAGCACAAATGAGATGGGACACGATGAAATCAGACTCTCATCAAATTTTGAGCATATGGAGTTATTGGTACCAAAGTTAAGCTTACCCGTTTCCCTTTCTGCGAGTAAAAAAATTTTTGTTCTACCTTAAGTAGAAGTCGAGCCAATGGCAATTAAAGACAATGGGGGTGACCTGTTGCTGCAGCTCAATTTAGTGAGAAAATGGCCGATCACTTTTGTAAATCCTTATTAATCTTTGTTAGCCCATGCCGCTAAACGGCAGTGTTGGGGCCTTTACTCAATCTATTTCAGCAAATTTAACTCCGAAATGCTTGTTAGATTGATATTGAAGGGTTTGTGAAGGAAAAAAAATCACGTTAAAAATTCGTTCACTGTTGAAAAACGTGATTTTTCCGCAGTTTGGCGAGCGCCTGATATCGTGTCGCTTCTCAAATGAAGAAGGTGCATAAATTCTGACTGTGTCTTCAAAATCTGATATAGGAGGACACAAGAATAATGGGTATTGTCATAGGGACTAGAAAGCCTGTAATAGTGGAAGATTGTTTTGGCCAGCAGAATTATTTCTCTTTGCCAAGCACAAGAGGTATTAAATAAGTATTGTAAAGAAGAAAAAAATCATTTCTTGTCAGTTGAAAGGCTGAAAAAAAAAAAAAGATAACATTTTCCTTGTACCATGGTTGTTTCAAAACTGCTTGTATCTGGCAAAGAGAACTAATAGGGTTGGTCAAAACAATCTCCCAGTACTTATACTTGTCAAGGAGGTCATTATTTTTTCATTATTAGGTAAGAGAACAACACTTTGTTTGTCTTCCATAGGAAAGCTTTATTGCTAGCTTTATTAGAAATCATACCCTCATTTTCATGATTTGTTTTTCATTAATAAATACTAGCTACAATGCCTCATCTCAGCTTGATCCTTGTGGATCAATACTTCAACTTGCTTGATCCAGTTATTTGATTCTGTATTAGTAAATCCTGATTACTTCAACCATCTGCAAATCCATCCCATTCTGCTCAACCTAATATTGTATGAGAAACCCCCTGCCTGATCGAGATAGTCTGAGAACACTTCATTACTTATATAACAGTTAAGCAAACTTATTCTTTATTTCTGCATGTAAGAAAACTTACATTGTATAAGAGGATGAAACTAATAAATAGAAATTATGCATGATGGCTAAACCAATAGTTAAACATGTATTCAAGAGACCCATACAGTTTGCCGACACACATTGAACTGTATCATTTTGATACTGTTTACCCTAGCCAGTGGATTCCTCAATCCCACTATGTTTCATGAAATATTTGTTTTTCTTCTCTTCATGATTATCACAGTCAACGTTCATTGGCAGAGATTACAGAGGTGATCTACACTGCAGGTCTCATTCACAAAGGTGTAGTCAATATAGAGGAACTTGTCCCTGAAGATGGGCCCCCTGCAGACATGGAGTTTGGCAACAAAATAGCTGTGCTCAGTGGGGACTATTTGTTAGCCTCTGCATGTGTCAGTCTTGCAAAACTACATAACCCCACAGTAAGTTTATACGTCATCATAGAGATATTTACATTTTGATTTCATGTGCACTGAATCATACAAAAGAAAAAATATATTTATTTATTGTCCTACATTTTCATGAAACATCTTGACAACCTGGTGTATAAATGAATTGAACTATCATGATTATGCCACTGGAGCTTTGGATTGGATGTGCTTTGCCTGACACCTGACTAGGATGGTCCTGATCTTAATTTTAATTGTTCTCCAAGTTCGTTGATCAAATGTAAAAATCTGCCCTTTCTCTTAAGTTATTTATCAAAATGATCTAGTGGTTTGATTTTGCATACAGACTACAGATTTCTTGTAAGAGGGGCCTAAATCTCAGACTTGCCAATCATTAGCTGATGCAGTTCATTTCCTTCCTGTCATTGTTCTTGGACAGGTGGTAGAACAAGTGGCTAGCTCATTAGGGGACATGATGACTGCGGCATTTACTAGGTACACAGACGCAAGTGGAAACCCCAGCATTCCTGAGGACAGCCGCGATTTCTCTGACTGGCTTAGGCAAATTTACTTGACAGCTGGCAGCCTTCTTGCCAAAAGCTGCCAGTGTGCCATGACATTGGCTGGCCATTCCAGATTCTATGAGGATCGGGCATTTGCATTTGGAGAAAACTTAACATATGCACAAAAGGTGTGGAAAAACGGTAATTTATGAAGCATATTATATTTTCAGTTGTCACACATGAATGATAACTACATTTTGGCATGTTGAGTAGGCACTTTTGCAAAATTTTCAAATACTAAATTAGCTATTAAAATATGCATTAGTAGACAGAGCTTGGTGAGCTGTTTGTTGTGCTTTTTAAATTTTCAAAATGTCTTTCTTTGATCACAAGTTATACCATTTTTTCACATGCAATTTTTGAGAAAAGACTCCTTGATGTGTGTGACCACTCTTGGATAATGAAGAAGAAAAAACTGAATACTTCTAAAAGTTATGGGCCGATTTCCATACACCAAACACCAAAATGTTTGTCTCAATCCCTAGAATCAATTATAAAAGTCAAAAGACACATAGACATTATGGCTTTTAATAATTTGAAAGATGTTTACTGAAAAATGAACATCTCGGTGGGAAAATTTTCCTCCCCGGCTGAGCGAAATTTGAATATTTCAATAAGTTATGGACCGATTTACATAAACCAACCCCCAAAATTTCCATCTGAATTCCTAGCAACAATTTCAAGAAATGAAAGACTCACAAGTATTGTGGCTACTAATATTATGCAAAATATTTACCAAAATAAATTAAGTGACATGCTGACATAGCAAAAAGTGAATACCAGTATTCAAAAAGTTATGGACCGATTAATATAAACACCTCAGTGTCCTTTTTGATTCCTAAAATCTATTTCAACAGGCAAAAGACACATCAGTATTATATAGCTGTTCCTGTTGTCGAGGAAAAGTAGGAAAAAATAATATCTTGGGTGAAAAATGTTCATGTCGATGTAGCAAAGAGTTTAATAGGCTGTTTCAAAAAGTCCTGACCCTATTTACATCAAGGAAATATCAAAATGTCCGTTTTTTTTTGTCCCCAAGAAAGGTGCAATGTGATCATTTGTACAAGTTGTAAACCTGAGGATTCCTTCTTAGTGTTAGCCTTAAGTTAGATTTAACTAGATCTGCCCCACACACAGGAGCATTAGCCTTTTTAGTCATACTCTTAGTTTAGATCTACATCCAACCACATGTAGATGACCTAGATCTATCTAAATCTAAGATCTAAAAAGAAAAGAAAAAGAACTGTTTTGGGGAGGAGGTGAGGGGCTACATGAAAGCATAATTCCAGCCAATTCAGTCTTATCTGTGAAGTTAAAAGCTTTCTTCTTCATGTATGACAATTGCCACTTTCGTTGCTACAACAAGGCAGCCATTGTACACTATACGAGTGTTCAGTTAGAATATTACAATATTTAGATCTACAGCAGCAAAGAAAATACACCTCATCAAATTTAGTTTTAAAAGTTGTAAAATATTCTAGATTTAGAAATTTTGTCTACAATCATTCCATAGCATCTCAAATGCTGTTTATTATTTAGAGCTGAATACCAAACAATAACGCTCAGAGAGGTTTGGAATTCAGGTCAGCCTCGATTTCTTAAAATAGACAACGCAGTCACCGGGATGGCCTGCAACAAGCACGAAAAGATAGGGGTTGTGAAGTGTGCATACCACCACTCCGGCGGGCAGAGATAAAAATAAATGATTTAAACATAACTAAATAGGAAAATGGCCACTCTACGGGTACATAAAGTTTCAAGAGCGTACATTCATAAGTTTTTCTGTACACACAGTTCAAAGTGACCTAAATTTTAAACATAAATATCTCCCGATTTATCAGCTTCTCACGAATCGCTCAAACGCCATTTTGAAGCGGAGCTTTTCTTCTTTTAAAAACACAAACTTCTTTTGAATGAACGACTGAAAACGAAAAAAATTTCGCGAGTTTTTCGCCCCGACCTCGCCAGTCGGCACCACACTTAGTCACAAGTATCTACGGTCAGCGGCACGGTAGTTTTACGCGGGAGCCAAGCGCGATAGTTGAAGTGCCTTTGTTAAGAGAATTAATTGTATTAAAAACTAGTAAGGTTAATTTCTGACATATACAGTCGAGCACAGAAAACTTGAACATGGAAATCTCAAATTCACAAAAACATCTAAGGCCATTATCTGTCCCATTCAAAATTGTATGTTTTCTTTGTATTTTTAACACAGATTTGTCGAACTCTCAACACGGATTTCTCAAATGATGTCATCACTATTTAACGGATCTCATAGTGGCAGAATGTCTGATTAGGTCCGTTTTTGATTTGGCCTTGCTGGCCCAGGCTGTTGATGATAAGGAAATGCATGGGGAGTTGGGGGGGGAGGGGGAGGGTAGGGATAGGCAGTGTATAGTGTAGGCCTAAATTTGGGTCTCATTGAAGATGACTTACTGGAAGGGGGTGGTGGTGTAATTGAACAGGGTGGCGTGGACTAGGTCATGCACACTTTCTGTATTGCAAGGAATAACCATAGCCTGCACTATGCGATGCATGCAGTGTTAGTCTGTAAACATCATGCCAAACTCTAATAAATGGACAAATTTTTAATTTGTTCACAAAATAGCTTTTCTCAACATTGTGCCACCAGAATATCAGCCTGCTATATTTTTAGAACAGAGCACATACGCTCATTGAAAATTATTATGAGTATTAGTAATGATATTGCTATGTTACCATTACAATTTACAGAGGTCAGTACTGGATTTTCACACTAAGATAAATCGACTGTCACTGGCAAGACAAATGCATTACAATTTTTCTCCCCAGCTGTGTAAAGAAACGTTGCCTTTTATCAAGCAAGAGGAGTTATCAGGTTTGACCCTAACGTCAGCTCCTATCTTTCTGTATCAAGAGCTGGCTACTCAAGAAGAGTTTGAGCACTTAGAGGAGCTTTGGCGTGGAGGACGAATAAATTATAAAAAGGTAGGATAATTTTAAACATTATATCATTCAATTTAGATAGGAGTTGCAGTTGTTTGAACAGTGCACTTACCACATAAAGCAGAAAATAAAGAGTAAAAAAAACAACAACATATGGTTGAAGTCGGAGTGGAATACATTTTGTGATGTATCTGATATATAATTCATTATCTTTGTGGCAGTCTTTCTGTGCTGCCATCTTAATGAAGGTTGCATATATCTGTCTAATATGTATATGGTTAAGTGTGGAACTAAAAAAAGATGATTTTATGAATGACAATGTACACATAAAACTGTAGCCTGTCCATAAGTGTTGTCTTCATGTGAAGCTGCAATCTCTTATCTGTCTCATGAGGCAGTTGAAAGAATCGAAAATTTTGCATGGTAATTAGTGTAGGATATGACAAGTATTGTATGGCCAGAGAAGAACTTGTTAGTAGAGCTGGCTTTTTTATCATCAGTTCCAGAAGAAATATTTTTTTCTTTGTATGTGTGTGTACTATCTGCAAAAGATTTTTCTTTTTGACAGTACAAAACAGAACATCTAGAAAATACCTGGACTCTCTTAGAAATAAAGGATGTGAAGCTCAGGTAACAATTATCTGTACCCCATGTCACTTTAGGATTTAAAGGGTTTTTTAGCAGGTTTGCATTGTCTGATTTCAGATTGTTTCTTTGGTTCAAAGTAAAGGAGTTGTGGAACAATGCAAGGACCTGTGTATTCAATACCGGGACAAAGCGATAGAATCTTTGGACTGTTTCACTGAATCAGATGCCAAGACAGCATTAATCAGTATGGTCACAGCCCTTAGTGATGTCAGATAACAGATGACAACACAACTAATGTAGCCTTATGAATAAACTTATAGAAACAAGCAAATCAATACTTTTAATATAGTATCGGGTCATCAAAATACAAGGAATACAAAAATGATTTGCAAAATCAAAGGGAAGGAAATGGGGAAAAAAAATAAATAAATGGCGAAGACAGTTTGCAGGACCAAAGTGAAAGGGAAACATCATAAGTTTTAATAATAAGAGTTTAAAGACAAAGAGAAGTTCAAAGCATTTTCTGTTCAATACAAAAATAGAAAAAAGCAAAATGAGATCTATTTCAAGGCTTTCTTATTCAGTGACCCCCACCTTTCCAACAAACTGAATGCAGCGCAAATACTATGAGTGTTAATAGTACTTCAAGTCAGAACTGGCCCTATGGGTTAAAATTGCCATGCTTATCTGAGGAAAAAGAAACAGTTACTTTCCAGGGAAGGGCCATGATTGCCTAGCTTTGATTGCATATCAAGCCTTTCTGGAGAAGAGCCAATTAGATGCATTAGTCATAAGACAGGAAATAGCATACTGATGAGGACAGTAAAAAAATTGAAGAAAACAATTCATGTCAATTTAATTCTTGTTATTTATATTAAAAAAAAAATGAAAGGATCATTGGGGAATGTTTCTTTTCCTTGTTTTTTCATACTTGGCAATTTGTGACTTTCAGTTAAGAACAGCATTAAAGTACAAACTGAAACAAATGGGATTATTCAATGTGATGCAGGCATTTTATTAAGATCAAAGGAAGACAAATTATCTCAATATCAATAGTAAAAAATCTCTTCCTGCCAAACTCAGCCTACTGACTTTTTCAACAAAGTTTGCTTATTGTAGAACTGGATTCAAATTGAGAATAAAACTTGCTCTACTTTCTCAAATAGTGAGAATATTGTCAGCCTAAACAATCATCTCACCCGCCTTTTCAAGGCAGTGTCAGTGAAGTAGATGTGTGTTGGACAGTTGTTTGTCTGAGGTGAAATATAGTGAGCTTTAAGTGAAAGTGCATGTGATGATAGTTTTTGAAAGACTGCAGTGACCTGATGTTTGTTAGAAATACAATCTTTTTTTTTTTTATAATTTATGTGTGATTTTGCTGAAGTGGTACGTGGAGATAAGAATGGTAATCTTTATTTTTCATATGTTTTTGTTAGAACTGTACTGGAATTTGGAAATTTAAAAAAAAAAAAAGGGGGGGGGGGGGGTGGGGGGCCTCTGGAGTTGACTGTGCCAAACCAAC
>JBCEWB010228268.1:0-23880 GCA_039654565.1 Peronia peronii
ATGATGAAAATTAATACTTTGCCAGAGGTTTCAATTAGTGATATAGAATTTTCCCCACGTTTTGGCAAATGGTCATAACAGATCTAGACCTTGTTATACTAAATTGTACTACCTATGAGAATTGGAAGTTCAAAATTACAACACTCTGAATTACGGCTTTTGTCACAATGTCTGAATATTGATAGAATCTCTCTAGATCTATACTGGATCTTCTAGAGCCAAGCCCACCTTTGAAACGCGGTGTTGTTCGTCTCAGGATCGAAAAAAGTAAAGATGCCAATGACAACATTTTTGTTATTTTCTGGATGGCTAAACAAAATGACACAGATAATATGTTGCTACATTCCAAAGTAAACTGGGCTCCCCGTCAGCAGAAAAATTAGATCTAGATTTAGATCTAGGCCCTAGCAGAAGAAGCTTGTTCTGCTGACGAACTTTACCAATCTAGCCAAGGGAAACTACTCACAAAAGAAAAAAACCCTTTGAGTCTATTGGCACGCAAACGATAGAATATTATCATAATGTTTCA
The DNA here is from genome assembly GCA_039654565.1 of Peronia peronii. Taxonomy (NCBI): domain Eukaryota; kingdom Metazoa; phylum Mollusca; class Gastropoda; order Systellommatophora; family Onchidiidae; genus Peronia; species Peronia peronii. The sequence continues at coordinate 530 of JBCEWB010228268.1, forward strand.
CGAACTTTGTAGCTTAAACCGTTTTGTCTCATTTGAAGTCACTAAATCTCACTAGGATAATGCAGGACATCAGCATGAAATATTTTAAAAATGGAATACGAGAAAATATTTTTTTAAAAATAGACAAACAAAACGTTCAAAATCTTTCCTGAAAGGATGACACGTAACCGTCATGACTGCAATACTAAAGGATAAAATAGTAGGATATGGAGCCCGTGCTGAAAAATACAACACAGGATTTCATTTATTATAATTTTTAGTTATTTAACAGTGTGTGTTGCATTTTGTGTTTCTCAAGATAATACACATGTGTACAGCATCATCAAATAACATCCGCAACTGTGTCATTTTTCTTACTTCATCCCTTCACTAGAGCGACCTTTGAAGACATAATTAAAAATGATTAACGAATAGAAATAAATTACAAAGGGTGAAAATCAGATTTTCATCCAGCTGGCCCGCCAACTGGCTATAAAACTGTGGGAAAGGCTCTAAAAGAGACATTTATTTCAAAACCAAGTTTGTGGAACTTTAAAAACGCCTATTCAATCCGATAAACTTGAAGTGGGCATCGAGTACTTTTCGCTGTTCCCGTGAGAGAAAAACATGGGTTCTGCTAGTCACTAATGGCGTAGTCCTGTGCCTTCATCAGGAAGCTGCAAATTATGCCAGTGAACATCTTGTGCGAAACGAAAAGCAAAACACTTGTTTTTCATCCTGTGCTTGCAACTAAGTGTTGAACTGTGGTCACTTGAGCGTTCATCAATAGCTACCAAGGGCTTAAACGGGCATTAATGTAAGCAGTCCGGCCAGGATTCACCCATCACTGTGTTTACTTGTATTACTAGATCTAGATCTAATCTAGATCTAGACCTAGATATAATATTAATGGACACTGGCCATTTCGTTTTAGCTTCACATAGGATCCGTCTGTGTCCATAGGTTAACCATTTCATCGCTAACAACATTTAAAAATGGTTTCTCATGTGCTAAAAGACATATCACGTACATCTTTACTCACCTCATCACCAACCAGCCTCTTTACCCCTTTGATCCGATGCGCCAACCAGCGAACAGCGTTTTGCGTCAATGTGCAGAATCTTTTGATAGAAGCCACAAGCAGATTTTGACAGATGACCAAGCAATGAGAACCCAGTATATATAAATATACTCTTAACATTGAATAAAGTCGGCGCTTCTGGCTGCCTGTGGAAAGTAGGGACGGGTGCCTCTTGGCTTGCTTCACAATGGGCAGGACTTCGTGCGTGTAGGAGTTAGCAGTGGTTGAGATTGACCATATCCCTGGTACAGTACAGTAGTGCAGAATTGCCATAGCAGTGAAACGGTTGACAAATGCAAGGAAATACTAGTAAACATAATGGAAAAACGTAAAGTGTAGTCATATGCAGTATAGCTATTACAGTGCTCAATTTCAGTGAGGAAACCAAACAGATTGCCTGTTTAGGTTAATTAATGCAGTCACTTGAATTATTAGTCAAATGGACAAATAGTGTGTCTTTGTGTCAGATCATTCATTTGGTGAACCATTGACGAACGAAGAATCAGCTAGAAAAAAGGTAGTATTTGTTCATATTCAATGCAGGGAAATTTTTAAGACTGCATTAAATGTAATGCCATTAAATTTGGATATATACAGGCAAAACGTCATGGAATCACTGGAGCATGAAATTACTTCAATGTTCTTGTCAGTATTAGTGTTCAATGACATTCATTTGATGAACTGCTCATCTGTTTTTAGAAAGAGGGTAAACACCACCAACCAAATCCCTCTTCAGCAATGTTGAAAATTCTTGTTTAGGAATATGGAATATCTTCAAAAGTTTTTACATCACATTCAATACTATTAATTAACTCTTTATCTCCGGTGAGCCGCTGACAGCGGCTCATAGTCACTGTCAAAATGCCGGTGAGCCGCTCTCAGCGGCTCAAGCATTCGCACCACTTCGCACCACTTCTGCCGCTTATGACATCATTATTTTTGCTACAACATTTGTATTTGTGGCAATTACCGGAAATACAAACACTATTTGTCATAAAAATATGGACTTGAGTGCTAAAGTGTGACTTGAAGCCTTTGAAGTGTTGTTTTTCTTAGGCTGGTTACGCTGGAACTGACGGACAGCTATTGTAACGATATGATTAGCAACAAAATTGAAAAGCACATTGATGCTGAACACTTTTTTGGGTATTTTCATGCAGAATTTAGATTTGTAGACGGATATATGAAATGAAATTGATGATTCTGATAATGGAGTGTATTAATGGCGTGAGCACAATATTTTCTTTTATTTTTATTTTTCCCTCATCTTTCTTCTACATTTGTGAAAACACAAGAGCACAGTTATGACAAAACCGGTTTAGAAAAAAGCCACATTTATCTATCTGTTCTTTGCAAACAAAACATTTGGAAATTCGTTGCAAAGTTTAGATTTTATTGATGTTTTTGTGGAGGACATCTGTTGCATTTAGCATTCCCCTATACCCTGCCGGCACAGCGGGAAAACCTCCACGGAGATAAAGAGTTAATAGTCTGTCTGTGAAACAGCTATAGAGATTTAAAAAGCATAACTCATTCTACATGTAACCCAAATCACAAGCATGTAAAATAATAAATACACATACAACTTTACTAACTACACTCACAAGTTTTTTGGGGGAGTATTTGCTATATTTTGCAAGTTATAATTATGGGTATTGGTGCTTCCATGAACTTAGTCGTTGGCCCACATCACCAGCAGTTGTGCTAGAGTGGGGCCACAGTGTTTAGAGAGTACTGGGGAGTTGAAATTGATACATAAACTGAACAGTAGAGGGTTGCACATCTGTTACTGCTGTCAAGAGAAATCATGAAAATTGAAATTTGGAACAAGTTGCCCAGTATACACTAATCTGGATCATCATCATTTACTTGCCAAGACCAGTGTTTATGTGTAGGTGTAGTTAGGTCTGTTTAGTGCAATGTATTTCTTTAATGCCAGATATAAAATATATAATATTTATATATCTGTGCTTGGTGATGTGCAGTTATCTTTTGAAAATGAACAGGATGAGTTGCTTCATGAGCAAAGAAAATGGCATTAGTCCTGATAGGCTTGAGACTCATACTTACTTCATTTTTCTGATAGTAAGATAATGATTCAAAAACAATTATTATAATTATTTAGTGACTTAGCCAACTTAAATTCAACCTTTCCGCGGCAGTAAATGACAGCATTAACAAGTAGGAGGTAAACATGCTCTGGATTAAATGTACAATCACAAAATTTGCAAAACTGTCAAATATTGACTTTTTTGCAAACCAAAAGCTTGAAAGTAGGTACCACAAACTGGCCCATTTTCATGAGGAAAACTTCCGAAAAAAATCCTTTTTTTTTTCCATAATTTTTTTGTTGACTTTCCTTTGAACTGCATCAAAATAGAAATCATATCAAAACATTCTTTGTTCTTCTGTCTTTTAAATAAATCTGTATTTATCCATGAAAGTTAACTCTATCTGCATGAAATATTGATTTGAAATATGTTAAGAAAAACCGGTTCACTTGCTCACGACTGTGACCAACAAGCAACCATAGTCACTTGAATGCATCGTGCATTTACAGGAAACAAAATAGGAACTTCTGGTTTTTATGAGACGAAAGTGGAATAATTCCACTTTACATTAATGCAACATAAGCCGTGTATGCGCATATCATTCATCTGTTAGTGTGGAATTCCTTTAACAGTCGTTTTTCAAGCGGTTTTGTACGTGGGAACCAGGCCTGTGGGACACTCAAGGAAACCTCTTTCAAATGTCCTTGTATTAAAAACAATTGCCATTGTGATTAAAAAAAAAAACCAGAGATGCACTGCCCGCGACACTGTGCCCAGCCATATTGGGCATTCTGGCTTTTGAAGCCAGCACCCTGCTGGATACAAGTTCAAACAGAGATGAAGAGGCTCAAATAGTTCTTGTCCTGAACAAATGGGATAACTCATTCATACAAGTCAAAAAAAAGAAAACTTAAAGCTACTGTAAAAGATTTTTCCCCAAAATTCATGCGAATGATATAGTTGTTCAAAGATTAGACCTTGCCAGTGCTAATATCCAGTGTTAATATATGGGGAGGGAATAAATCAAGAAATGGAACAGCGAAAATGCCAATCTCACGATTCAATTTGTGTCAGACGTCTGTAATTATTTCTGATGACATGAAATAGACAACAATTAGTGCCTTTTACATTCAACTTTGTAAAAACTTGTTTTTGCAACTTAGTATGGTTTCAGATGTTATCAGAAAGTTCATTGAAGCGAGTCATGAGACTACATGGCGATGATCTAGAACTAGATCTAGATATAAATGGTGACAATCTCAAATTAGATATAAATGGCAACGATCTTACGCTAGAACTATTTGATTGTGCAGCGAAAATGGTTGGTTTATGGGGATTAATTCCCTTCGGTATACATGATTTCAGGAATGAAAAGAACGATAAATAAAATTAGCTAGCTACGAAAGATCTAGTGATCAGAATTGATAAATCTAGATTTAAATTTTGGATGCTATGATCAAGCATGGCAAGGTAATTACTTCACAAGAGGCACTTGATCAGTTGCTTGAGTCAGGATAGGTAGATGATATAAGAGTTTTGATTAAATACAGGAAGTATTTCTTGAAGAAAAAACTTTGAAAGTCATAAATTCAGACAGCAACACTGTATGAGAACCTAAAACGGTGCATTGTTGCATTTGCCCCCCTCTTTACAAGTATACTTGACAGTACTTTCTACTTGACCATATTGGTGTCCTTTTTTGTCTTGGATTATGCCTCATACTATTCATTCCAATTGTAATGGTTAGAGGTTGAAGTAAGCTTTAAAGTGATATATTATTCATCGTTGTATCTTTATTGGGTAGGTTTCTATGGCATTTGAAAAGCACATAAATTGTCAAATTTTGTCCATTTTCTACCATTATGCATTTTATGCTTGCGAGCACATTCAGACTGTGATATCTATCTTCAAGTGTTAGTTAAAGGCTTGAAAAAAATTGGGTCTATACAAAAAATAGACTTCTTTTGATGAAAGAAATTTGGCAAAGGTGCATTGTAGACATGCAGGCAAAGGGGTGCCAATCTTCAGTAATTGTTCATTTCACCAGTAAAATTATAAGATTTTTTCTATGTTTAGAGACAAACACTGACCTGATATAACATTCATATTGTAAGTATGTTATATTCAATACCTGTTAATTACAGGAAGAACAAAGTTTGCTATTAATAAATTGTGAACATTGTCCTAGGGTGGTCGCAGAGTTGGACCATTCTGGCTTTGAAAAGGATGTCAAAATTTTCTAAGTCAGAAAAGCAATTAAAAATTCATTAAAAATTTATTTATCAACTGATTTTCTTCTTTTTTTTTTAGACTCATTCTGTTGCTGGGTTTCTAATTCTGTGGTTGGTTTTTGTGCAAAGATATAATGAAAATTCAGTTTGCGGTACCTATTGAAAGAATGTTGAATTATGAAAACGTTTATATGCACAATGTTTAATCAGTACTTTTCTTGCTTCAGAGATCAATGTATTAAAGTCTAAATTATTCTGTTGCAATCTGGATTGCTATCTTTACTTCATAATTATTACAGTTACATGTAAGTGAATGGTCTGCTAATACTGTTGGAATTTATCATATTCCTGTGCTATGCATGTCAGATACTGTCACCTCCTGAAACAGGAATAGCTTTGCATTGGAAGGAGTTATAGATATAGATCTCCATGGAATAAAATTCTGATATCACACATTTGTATGTGCAGTTTAGCTAAATGTTTCATTTCATTTCATTACAGATCCCAGCAAACATGTTCAAACCTCCTTGCACTGAAATCAGTATCTTTATCAAGTCCATTTCTCAACTCAAACAACTCGTCGCCAGGCCAGTACTTCTGTGCAAAGGTTTGTAGCTGGCAGATTACATGTCTTATATTATTTTGCTGTTACATTTTTAATCCTGTGATCTGAAAAAGTTGGTGTGTGTTGTATTGTAGCACTGATGCAGTTTACAAACATTGATACTGATGAATAGGTAATAAAATTCTCGAAGAAAAAATGAAAAATAGAGTTCTTCCAGCAAAAGATGATAATTTTCATTTGTCCCAAAAAGCCTTGTTAACATACTTTACCCATTAGAATTGTACCATTACATTAGAATAATATTGAGAATACATTGCCTTGCTTTTACATTGTATTTCCTGTCTGAATAGAAAGCGAGGTGATGATATCAGGATACTCCAGATGATAAAACTTGTATTGAGAGCTGGTTGGGTCTGTTTATGTGCTTCTCTGTGCATCTTTCTCTTTTTTCAAACATTTCATCCCAGTGAAATAATGGATGTACAAATTTAATCCTTTCAGACTGCCATAGACAACTGACAACGTCCCAGAAATACTCAAAGCTGTGCTGGCAAAGTACTCAGCAGCAGAGATGTCTCAGCCCCCTGCACCAAACTCCCACCTCTAGTCCCACCCAAGCATGGCTTTCACACAGGTCCAGATGGCACACCACCACATCCTGCAGGCAAATGTCCAGCTCTGGCGGTCAGACATCTGACCCCTCACCAACCCAGAAAGCTGACCAGGCGGACCCTGTGTCCACCAGTGGCGCCAGTATGGCTAGCAGAAATTCCACCACTGATATCAATGCTGCAAGCTCCAGTTCGGCATCCGATCCTGAACAGGAAGAAGGGGACAAAAAGAAAAACAAATTACTCAGAGGTGAGTAATATGATCTCTGATATTGGTCAACTAATCTAAACAATGGTAGATTTACTTTTAAGACCAGCGAAATTTAAGCTTCCAGGTCTCTCATTCTGAGGACCTGGAAAAATTTTTGCTTGTTCATGTTGGGCCAATGCTACTGGATAGAAAAGGGTCCCCATAAACATCTAATCTGTGTGGTCCTAATGTTTTGGTTTATCACTTGATAGATGAAAGATTACATGGACTATAAATCTATATGGGGAAAAGATGATCCTCTGTCAAATATATTTGTGGAAGCGTATGGTGTGTAGGTCAGCCATGCACTCATTGATAAAATGCATTCTTTCATGTCTTATTCTTTTGTTGATGTGGGTCGCTTTGCTGTGTGTCATTGTGGAACGATGAAAACCGTTTGCATGCAATGCACGTTTTTCAGTACATCTTCCTGTAGTTAACTGATATTTTAAATTTTCCATGTGTGATACCATAAGTAAAGAATGGCTCTTTGGAATCCTAGTTTGTCTCTGAATGATGTTTTAAGATTGACTGATGTTTTAAGCCTGGATTTAAAAAAAAAAATATCCTGGATTCTCATTGCTAGGGATCTTTTGGGAAATAGTACATAAACAAAATGAATGTTTGTTATATATATAGAAAAAAAAATTTCACTCCCATTCCATTAACATGATTAGGATTTGCCATTTGATTGCCTATTCCAGTGATTCCAAGAATGCGAAAGCCCAATCCAGTTGACTACAGTTACACCGGCAACATCTACATTCTTCCACAGCGAGCACTGATGGAATATCTTCTCAAACCCAGGTAACTGATGGCAGGTTTTAGCTCAGTGAGTGGACCTGAGTTATGTTTGCAACATGTGTTATGTTTGCAATATGTGTCAGCTGCAGACAACACACACAAATAACCCATCCATTATTTCACATCACATTGAAACAGTGATCATTTTTTGGTACATTGTACTTTTTTTTCAAGATTTCCACACTCGGCCTTTCTCTGTTGATTATGTCTTAATCTGATGTACTCTACCTGTCTCACACCCTGTCTTGCATTTTGTAAGAATATGTGAACAAATAAGATTTCATATTAGTGAGGTGGATGCAATTTGCTCATGTCTGAACAACCAACATCAGGATAAACAATACTTTTTACATGTACTCTCTGAGCATAGCCAAAGCCAGACAGCAATACTGCTACTTAAGAACTTTCACCCTTTGAAATGCTGCAGATGTTCTCATGCTATGTATATGACCCACAGTGACCTTGAGGACTTGCCCAAGTACACCAGGAGAAGTCCTTATGCTGATGGCTCAAGAATCACATTGTATCTGCGCACAGACGTGGAGGAAGCGTACGTTTTTTTTCTTTCTTTTGTTTCATTTTGGTTTTGTAATATTTGTATGTCACTGAAATCACTTACATGAAAAATATAGATGATAGAATGCAAATGACATAGCTTTTTATTTTGTGCATGAAAATTGTTATGTTTCAGAGAAATTAATAAGTATTTTTTTCTTTCAAAGCATTAGAGCAACCCATTGATTCACTGACTAGTGAACCCCCCGCGGGGTCCGGGGTTTATAAGCAGGTTCTCTGCTCCCATCTGCAGGCAGCGAAAGCCTGCCAACAGTGGGATGTCTCCCATGGAGTGCCATCCTCGACATTCCAGGAGAGACATCTCTTCTTTCTCTCCTTGCTCCTGTCTTCTGTCCTGCTTTCTTTCCTCTTTTCTTCTTGACGTGTAAACGTATCTTACCGTGTTTGACACAGTATAGCCGTAATCGTGCTGATGTTCCCCCAACACAACACAACACAACTGACCAGTGACATCACTGTTAAAGAAAAACATGCATTTTCGTGGTTAATCCAACAGGGCTTTGCGTAAATGGGGTGGCTTTGACCTGTTGAACAAAGAGAAGGCCAGACTGCGGAACATGGATGCTTCTAGTAAATGTGAGTTCAAATACTAATTCCATATCCATTGGGTATTATCCTGTTGTTTTGAACCAGATTCATTAAATATTATTGGCGTTCATACATTATCATCTCATGATTAATTATGTCAGGTATAAAAAGCAATATGTCTGCTTACAACTTGCCAAGGTGGAACTATATGGTGAAAATTTGAATGTCTTTTATTTCCTTACTTTGATAAGATAACATAATCCTTAAAAGATGACTCAAGAAAATGTAAAATATGCACGCACACACATAAATTATGTCAGATAGTCTGGTAAAATAGGAATGTTACTATCAGAACAAGCCAAGCTCTAGAAACATCTCTGCAGCTTGGCATAAAGATGGTAACTGAAAAATTAACTTTGAAGTTTCAATAGAAGTTTGTTTCCAGTCAATGGACCAGCAAATGAAAGAGTACATAATGATAATCTGTGCCTTGAAACTAATGACTGGAACACAGAAATATAAATCAATGAATGTGGGTTCTAACTGATGGTGATTTGCTTTGGACCTGTTGTTTTGCAGATGACATCATGGATTTTCGCTCCTTATTGAGAGAAATGCATGCCTCTGACTATGTCAACCCTGATGACCCTCATGCACAGGAACTACACAGCTCGCAAGAGACACAAACTGGTCATGATGCAAAAGTAAGGCTGAATCTTCCTCTCCCCTCACTCCATCCAAAAGTAGTCATGTGAAAGTCATAGAAATACCTGATTAAAAGTCAATAATAGAAGAGTAGATAATTTGTTGTTTCTTAGAGGCAGTGTGCTGTGATGTAGCATCATTAGGGATAGTGTTCTTTTGATAAATGGAACACATACTGATTATCATGTTGAGATAACACTTATTCTTGAATCGTTTCTTCTTTCCTTCCCGAAATAATCATGTTGAAATGATCATTGAATTAGAAAAGAAATTTGTTGTTTGTGAGGACAGTGTACTGTCATGTTGCATATGTAGGGATACTGTTTTATCTTTATCATTAAAGTAATTGGAGAAAAAGAAGGCTTTGAGAAATATGTAGAGAGTGAAGTGTTTAAGTAAGTTTCAGGACCAGATATTTCAATTTTTATTTTTCTCATTGAGCAGGAACAAACATTCTTCAGTTCGGGCTCAACTCGAGTTGTGATGTCAGCCATTCTTGTGTAAGTCAAATGTGTTGTTTCCCCGTTGTTTTGCCATACTTGAGTTCTGTGTCAAATTTTAAAGGATTTCTTTCCATGTTGACACAACTGTCTCTTATTTTGCTTCTACACCCTGTTAAGACGTAGGCAACCCCATAGTCTGAGGTGGGTGCTTATGTCTTATAGACTAAAAGAGACAGTCCCATTTTCCTTCTGCAGTCCAATGCTGTATATCATCACACTCATTCAACAATTGCATGAGTCATTTGTTGGCCATTGAGTTTAAGCAATATTGAGTATTTTACTATATTGGTCTTCAAACATTTTGTCCAAAGTTTAATTTCAGTGAAAGCTTGTGCCATTTAAAATAAATCGTGTGTGAAATGAAATTTGTCCGAAAATGACTCAGACATTTATCCTATGAGCCTGATGATATATGAAGTATATCAGTAGTTTGGTACTAGACTGCACCCGAGAGATCAGAGTAAAAAATGGCAGGATCTTACACCAACCACCAAAACAGTGATAAGGTTCAAATACTGAAAGGTAAGGAAATTGCAAACAGTTCATGTTAGGAAATTGATTTACAGATTGTTAATAACTCACTGCGTTAGTTCTTATGGCTAATTTCACCACAGGTGATTGAAATCCACTATTGATTTGAAGTGGTATTACCACATCATTTTATTAGAAAAGTTGTGAAAGGGCTTTATAGCGTTGTTTAAAATAATGTTGCTGGAAATATTATCAGTTGATCTCATTTTGGAGCAAAAGCAGATATATATATATTTTTTAAACAGAACTCCTAAAAATTTCATTTACATGAAGAGTATAATCCTCAAATCAGAGAGTTCACAGAAATGCTGCACTATTTACTTTCATGACTTAAGTTTCAAATTTGTTACTAATGTCAGTAGTTTATGATTAGTAGAAAGACAGATGTGTAGAGAACATGATCATCTTTGTCCCAACAGCAACGGTGCCAACAGCCTTTTCAAGTTGATTGCCTGGCTGTATACAGGCTCCCACAGTATGTTTGCTGAGTTTATTCACTCCTGTGCTGACACTATGAACCAGGTAATCATTCACCTCAGAAATACAAACTGTTAACCTCTTTATGATAGACAAGTCCATGCACTTCTATTTTGACACAAAGGACCAGGTGATATTGCATCTCAACAGTATCAGTCCTAAAATCCGGTTGTTTTTCAAGTTCATGCACTTCTTTGTAGACATCATAAACCACACTATCTTTCAAGAATTCCAATAATGAATTACAGTATTTTTTTTTCAAAGTCGAGCAGTTTTGTGCCAACACCATCAACTAGGTAGTATTATATCTCAAAAAACATTCATCTTGAAAATCAGTACTTAGGAATTTTTCTATGTGCTCATGCACTCCTGTGCAGAAACCATGAGTCAGGTAATATCTTAAGAGGCTCATGAGAAGGATCAGTGTCTTTTCCAAATTCACCCACATTTGTGCAGATACTACAAAGTATTTAAAATATGTCTCTAGATATCAAACAACTGAGAGGGTTATATCGATACAAAGTGCCATGCAGAATGGGAAATGAGTTCAGATTCCTTGATGTGCCTCAAATATGAATAGTTACTGACAACTATTACTGATGCATCCGTATATCAGATTAATCCTCCACAACCCAACATAACAAATATGATATATGATGGACATAACTTCACTGAGATTGAACACAAATGAAGTTTTGAGGAGTTCATGTAAAGAGATCATCACAAAGTGCGGGTTTGTACTGGAAAACAGGGATAATGATGATATAGGTGGTTTTCCATGCCCAAGGATCCATGCGAAGAAAATCGCTGGTGGCACATCCTCTAGTCTGATAGCTGTATGCCAATCCTAGAGCGGCACATCTGAATACGGATTGGACATGGGTATCCCGGGGTAGACACTCAGGCATGGCTGCTTTCCTAGGCCTGTTGTTGTCCTCTGCTCTTCCCCTTCTGGCTGTCTCAAAGACCTCAGCATTTTGCTCTGTCACTGCCCTCCAGCTCTCTCTATCCTTGACAATGTTCTGTCAGTCCCAAGAGGGGAAGCCAGCTGTGTTGAGCTGATGCTTCAAGTGATCCCTGTAACATTTCGATAGGACACCTCTGTCATGTTTGTCTGGTGTAGCTCTCAGTAGAACACAGCTCTGGGCATTCATATGAATGTGATGCCTGAATGAGGGCGTGGCCTCAGTACTGCCATTTGAAAATAAAACACAGTATCTACGTATCTTGAAAGTGCAAGATGCTGTGTTTTATTTTCAAACGGCAGTATGCTCGGAAAACAATATTCTCTAGATGTAAGGAAAATCACTGATATTCAACTCTGATTAAGAGTCACACTGTCATACTGGTTTATAAGTTGTCTTTCATCTCGGAGAGCGAAGACTGTTTTGGTTTTCATATTTACCCACTTTGTGATTACACAGTCAGGTCTGTGGATGTAAAAGCAAGTTCTTTAGGACCATCAGTCATTATCTCAGTTATTGTGAATCTTGTCAGCGAAAGGACAAAGAATAGAAGATTTTATTTTTTGTTTATCAAATTGTTTCTTCTCCTCAGATAATCCTGGCTGTAGGACTGTACCACTCTTTCAAAAAACCAGATACTGATCATCCGTGAGTTACAACTATTTTTCCTTGTATGAATGTGTTGCTTTTCATCCAAAGATCTCTTTACATATGTGGGCATTAGTATATGTATGAGGCATGTGTATAAAAATCTGTATAGATATGAAAGCAATAACCATCCACATTGAAGTAAGCATAAGTGGCAGCAAAGTTTTAAGAAGTGTGAACTTCATTTAGCTTTGTTTTGAAGAATTTTGTTAACAGTGGACCTTGATGTTGTTGTTCTTATCTTTAGCTCTTCATTTTTAAATTTTGTTGTTGTTGTTGTTGTTTTACGATATTTTGGTCCAATGTTATAACAGTCACGATGTGTTTTATTATTTCAATCATTTCCAAGTTCTCTTGTTCATAATGATGAACAGTATTTGCCCACAGTTTGTTTCCTTTTATCACCGTGAACATAACAAAAAATAAACCCACCAATAATTTAATACAAACCCAATCAAATAACCCTCTAAGCCAAGGAACCTTGGCAGAGGTAGGATCATACCTTTTGTCATCTGAGCATCCTGTAGCTTACATTCCTGCAGTTGTCACACCTTGTGGCATTTTTTGAGAGTAATTATTTGATTCTCACATTGTTTCACAAATGTATATCAATTCTCACACTGTTTTCACAGATATGGCTATCGTAATTTGCGCAATATCTCATCTCTGATCAGTGGAGTGGGTATTTTCTTCTTTGGGACTGGTCTGTCTTATTACCATAGTCTGCAAGGCTTCCTGTATCCAGAGGAGCTGGGAAATCTGCACTGGGTGAGCAGTCAGTTGGAATTTAAACATATTGTATTTATTGTATAACTTGCCTTATGACTTCTTTAGCTATCAAGCCTCAAATAACTAGCAATATTTTTTCTATGGCCTTCTTATGTAGCCTTATGCATTAAAAATGATTTCCATACTTGTCAAGAAGGAATTCTAAGGGAAAAAGAAAGATCCTGTAAAGCCAGACATGATAGCTTTTCCTATTGTAGTCATGGGTTATTGAATATGAATAAACTTTCTCTTTAGATCTTGGAACAGATAATATGAAAGATTTCTTTTTGTTCGTTGCAATTTAATTTCTGCCATAATGACTCCTCCCCTTTGATCTTCCCAGTGTATTGCAACTCTGGTGGGATCGTTCATTTCTGAAGGAGGTAAGCCATGCTTACGTTGCAAATTGCTGTTGATGATCATTGTTAGATAGGAATTAGTTTACTTAGAGAGAAAATTTCCCAACATCAACAGTTCCAAGGTATTTTAGCTTAAAAAAATAAATGGCTTTGCCTAAAATAGCTTGAACCCAAACATAAATGTTCTTCCCCATTGCATACTGTGGTATTGGGGACCTATAGTTGGTCCGCCAGACTCGGGATCTAAAGTTCCGGGCTCAAATCCTGGGTGGTCCCAAGGCATTTTGTCTTTCGGCAAGACAATTTATACACATATGTTGATCCAACCCAGGTTAGAATGAATACCCAACTATAGACAGTGAATGATATTGTTAGACTGATAAGATTTAGAGTGCCTAATAGACAGCTGCTTGTATGCTTTCGAAGGAGCTGAGAATGTACTGAGCATCTGCCTTGGATCTGTTGGTGTGATAGTAGACTGAAAAGCGCTTAAGGCTTGTACACTGTATAGGGACAAGCGCTATATAAATGCTCTCTATTATTGTTATGGTTATTTTTATCATAAAATTCGAAATGGGTTATCAAGATTCTTCATACATCTAATCTGTTTTGATCAAGAGCATTCAATCTGAATAAAGAACCTATACTCTTTCATACATAGATTTATAAACATTTTGTATGCAGATGTTCACTACCCTCATGTTTGTCCCCAGCAACACTCTTTATTGCTGTGAACCAAGTGAGGAACAGTGCCAAAGCCTGTGGAATGGATGTCAGGGAATATTGTAAGTTTTTCCATTCGGTTTTTTTTCATCTTGCCATCTTGCATTTTTCCCTTGAAACCAGGTCATTTCACATGGTCTGTGCATAAGCTGTGGTTTGCAAACAGATGTAAAATGGTAGCTTTTCCCATCAGATGCTCTGTTGGGTAGTAGTGATGATGATTTTCCTTGACAACTGTCAATACCCCACAGCTATCAGTATATCAGTCATGCTCTGAGCATTTATCCAAGCAACAAGAAGTCAGGCGTCTTCAATCCATCCAGGCTTCTTATGTTTTTTTACCTTATCCTTTCCTATAACTCAGTATTTACCAGTTATCTTCTCATGACATAATTAAATAAAATCGTCTTGGGTTTTCTGATTGTGTTGATTATAAATTGTGTTTCTTTGTAGAGTAAGAGATTCTGAATATTTTAATCAACCAGGGACGATATTCGATGAATTAGTGAACAAATTTTGTTACTTTTATCCTTAATCTGTAATTCATTTTTCATTATTTCCCATAGAGAACAATTTTGTTTTCTTGCCAGACATGAGAAATGAAACTTTCTTTGTTCTCTCGGCAGTGATGCGTGGCGTGGACCCTAATGTGAATGTAGTACTGCTGGAAGATCTGGCCGCAGTGCTGGGCGTGGGCATAGCTGGGGTGTGTATCACCATTTCTGCCGTCAATGGCTCCCCCTTTGCCGATGCCTTGGGCTCAGCCCTCATTGGAACTCTGCTTGGCTCAGTGGCCGCCTTCATCATCCACCAGAACACCACACAGCTGGTTGGCAGGTAGTGCACTGGCTCTTTTGATTACGTATCTGTATGTGAAAGATAGTTACACTAATGAGATGAATGACATTTTGCTGTACAGTAGGATGATGGCTAAGAGTATGTTTACATGTGGTTGTTACATCACCAGACCACCTCACAGCTAAGTCAGCAAGGAGTAGATTGATTGATCCTTTAATTTCACATTTTTCATATTGAATGTTATTGCAAAAAAAAATTATCTTTGGTTTAAAGTCACCAACAGTTGGGAAAAAAGTTATACAAATCACAGAGCTAGCCAGTAGATATGGACTGAACCTTTTCGATAGCAAATCTTTATGTTAAAGACTAGTATTTATGCAATAAATGATCTTTTGATATACAGTTGGACCATAGCGTATATTACGTGACCTTTTAATGCTCCTTTCAATCACCTGCAGACGGTTATGTTGGCTTATGTTTGAAGAGAAGTGAAACACAAATTCCTTGGCTCTTACTGGGAAAATGATGACCTCATGGCATCACATTGTTATTATAGGAGATGAATTTTATTATCGTACTGTGAAAAGCAGTCCTACACAAACAGCTCAATGTGAAAGAAATAGGCTTAGTTTTTATTTGATGCATCAGGTATAATGGATATGTATGTATGACTGTAGTATATTTCATACAGCTTTTTTTTTTTCTGTTCAGTGAAAATGTGTAGTGGATTTTAAGTTAATGTTTGGCATTTAGGAAATATAACTGTTTGTGTTGTCAGATCCATCCCCATGGATGAGAGGCAAGATATCAGCCAGCTGCTGGAGAGAGACAGGATGATCAGGTAAGCAGAGACAGAGCCCAGTGGTTTCTAGACCAAATGACCAATGCATTTAGGGTCAAATGGCCAATTTGGTCAAAGAATTGCACATTGTATTTTGCCCTGGGAGTTTGCTGGGCATAACATGCAATGCAGTAAGAAAGTACTGACTTGTAATGCCTTCAGGCCTATCTGCTATTTCTGCAGCCTGAATAAATACATGATAGTCAGACCGGACATCAAAAAAAGGCATTTGAGAAACATTGCAAATTCTTGGATCTGACCAAAGCAGTCTTGGCTGAGCGAGAATGTTATTCTGAATAGTAGTATGGATTTTAATTGAGGTGACGACTGAAGCAGGCCAGTTTGTGTGTCACATATAGACATCCATTGGCACTTGAAATATGTATTTATTTCTTTGATATGGCCACTGCATGGCAGTCTTTGCTTAGCAAAACACAAATTTCAACAGCAATATGGATATTAGATAGAGATGGCAACTGTGAATGACACAAAGGCAGCCCTGCCTGTTCGTTGAAGATGTGACTGTTACGGGATAGAGGAAAGATGTTCTCAGATAAAAGTGTGAAATTTAAGATTCCTCTTCTGTTACAGTGGAAAAACAAATGGTCTTTGTGCCTAGCCAGAGGTGATGGCTCTCCCAAAGTGGATCCCCTTGTAGCACATCCAGTGTACTTTATTGGTAAAGCTTAAATTATGAAAAATCAATTCAACTAAGCTCAGAATTGTGAGGATATTTCTTGGTTTTAATCTTATACCCCGTTTTGAAAAAAACAACATTATTTAAGATAAGTGAAATGGTGAAAAATTAGCTGGAAAATTTTATAATGTATAAAGTACACCAGTTCTTCATGGTAACTGAGATATTAACATTGTCTTTCTCAGATCACTACATGACATTAAGGCCACCCAGATGGCTGGTGTTGTCCGCTACAAGGCCGAGGTTGACTTTGATGGGCGGGAAATCACCAGGGCCTACCTGTACAAACAGGACATGGAACTTTTGTTAAAGGCAAGTAGATCTAGTCATTCTATTTCTGACAATCCCCAGTGTCAAGTCTGCTGTAAATTTGATGGAGCGTGAGACCACAAGACAATTTCCTACCTTATATTTTTACAGTGCAATATTTTGAATTCTTATTGCATATGATTAACATCCAATATTCCCCCTGATGGCTGCTATTTATTTCTCAAATACAACATTTGTTCATCACGTTGCTAATTATTATGTATACACTATTAGTCATTGATACCCAGCAGCTAAGTGAACCATGCTGATGTAACATGTGAAATTTTTTTTTTTAAGGGGGGGAGGGGCGCATCCTGGAGGTGATTTTTTTTTATTATTAAACTTAGACTATTTTAATCTTTTCCACCGAATTCGGCATGTTCAAATTAGAGCAAAACAGTGAAAAAAATTGACTTTTTTATACGGTTGCCATGGCAGTGCCGCCATATTGGATTTTGGCATCTCTAAATTGACTGATTTTAAAATCTATCTCCTCTGTCAAATTTCAGTGGAAATTGATAAAACTTGGTGAACTTATTGTTTGATATAATATCTAAAAAGTTACATATTTTCAGCCCTCCCTATGAAAAATAGAAAATTTTCTAGAAATTTTTGAAAATGCCATGTAACAGAAGATCAAATTTCACCGTTTTTTCATACTAGAAACCCATTTTTCTCTAAAACATACCAACCGAATGGGCCACGCTTATGTACAATTTTTAGTCTTGTTATGAAAATGATGTATACCAAATTTGGTTAGAATCGGTTTCGAAACAAAAAAGTAGATAGTAAAAAACTGTAAAAAAAACAGGTTTTGAGAATTTTTTTTTCATCGAAAAATGGACATGGAGAATTTTTTGTTCTGCATTCAGCCTCGGAACAGCATTTTTTTACATACTAGCCCTCTTGCCATGACTTCTGTGTCTCTTGTTGCCATTTTTCGTCTTTCTGGGCGTATCCTTTCTCGAATTTTGCTCCCTACCCCCCATCATTATTAAGGCTCCTACAGAGTCACTTCCGGGTTCTTGAGGGCCTGTATGTTAGGACTGGGCATGAGACGAGCCGAGTACTCGTTTCTCGCGAGCAAAGCCTTGATCTTGGCTTCTCGGGAAGTGATTCACTGCTCGACAGCGAGAAGAGAAGTGGCAAGAGAAGAGAAATCACACAAGAAACGGACAGTCGCCAACGCGAAGCAGAGACATGACAAGCGAGAAGCTCCTGCTCGCGTGCCGCCAGACCCAGGCGCCGGGCAGGCAGTCCGCCGTAGCTGGCGTCGGCTAGATCTATTCGAGTGGGGGGTTACGCTGGGCTTTGTTTTATTTTATAGCCTACCTAGACCTCAACATCACACAAGCTCCCCCCCACCCCCTCCCCTCCAAGCTCTACTAGTGGGAATCACTCCTATTCATTAGTGGCCTTGTGGCCGGTCCTTCTCGGTCTCGCTCAGCTGTCTGTCTCAAAGTCACAAGCCGAGCAGTGGGATTTCTCTTCTCGGTAACGGTCCCAGCGAGAAGTAAGGTGACTTCCCGAACTTCTCTCTCGGTAAAAAAATGTACTGCTCACCCACCCCTACTATATGTGCCCCCCATATCTTTTTTTTGTCCAAACCAAGTGTGTCTTAACCTTTACTATGGCATATAGTCCACAACTGAGCTCTGAAGCACCAGAAGGAAAGGAAAATTTCATTGTTTGTAGGACGTGCAAATTCATTTTAGAACTCTAACACTGATAATCTGTATGATCAGCAGTTTTTTTCGCCTCATGGTGGTCATCCAATGTCCATCCCTGGCACTAGGATTCATGATATTGCTAGAAGAGGTCATAATCAAGTGTCTTATGCGCTTTTTGCCTATATATAATCATATAGCGATGATCTATGACTGCATGTAGTAGCGTGATGGAGCGAAATCCTGGTTGACAGTAGGCTAGGCTTACCGTTGAATGACCATTGGTCAAACACGTTAGAATGGACATATCCACTCTTTTATACCATTTTTGTACTCAGAAAAGGCAGGGCTTTGAAGAAAAAACAAAAACCCAAAATCGCATTTTTTGAGCAAAATCCATATTTTCAGGACACCCCCCCCCCCCCGCCTTAATACAAGCAATCAATCAATCAGTTAGTTCCCTTTACCATTGTGCTTTGATTTTCTTTGTGAGGAATATTCTAAGAATATAGAAATGCATTTCAGAGTTAAATTTGTTGAAACAGATTGAGTAAAAGGCCCAAAATTATAATTTAGTGGCATGGCCTAGTAAGGATTAATAAGGATTAACAAAAGTGATTGGCTGTTTTCTCACGAAATTCAGTCCCAGCAATAGGTCACCCTCAACATCTTTAACTGCCAATATCTCGACTTCTACTTCAGGAAGAACAAAATTTTTTTCACACAACGAAAGGGAAATGAATAATTTTCACAGTGATTGATACCAATAATTCCATATGCACAAAATTTGACGATTTCATCATTTCACATCTCATATATTTGTCATGAACTTTCTCATGACAGTGGATTTATTTGTGGCAGAAAGTGAAACAGCCCTCCAGGTTTTGGTTAAAATCAGTGTTTATCAGTGAATGATAAAATTGTAATAGTTTATCAGTCAATAATAAAATAGCAGTATGAGTCCATAGATTGTTAAGTTGATGAGTATGATGTCTTGTCACTTTGATAGGAGGCCCAGAACTTGAAGACGGTGGAAGATTTTGAGAATTTCATGCTGAACCATGGAGATAAAATCATTGACTGTCTGGGTGAAGAGGTGGACAGGATTGAAAAGTCATTGAAGGTTTGTGATTTTTATCTTATCTGTGGTTATGACGGCCCAATTAAAATTACTCAGATGTGAGGCAAACTAGAATTTGCATTATTCTGTTTTATCCAGCTTGTGTCATTGCAAATCTGAAACATTTTACATAAGATTATATACACAATATGGAAATCCAGCTTCAGGTTATGCAAATTCTGAATATTTGCAGGAATCATAATGGAAGAGAAGTCTGCTGTTGTAAGTAGTTCTGATCTTGTGTATTTCACAAGGCAGGTAGGCATATTTGAAGTCTTGAACTATGCAGGCCCATTTTGAAGATCATAAGAAAAGTATAATTTGTGGTAAAACATCATGTAAAGTCCTGATTGTTCATTTTCAAGTAGATCCAATAACCAAATGTTATTCATTTATTAATTTCATCATTACTTTGCTTTGCTCTTATTCTATTTCCTCAGGCCAAACACCCAGAAATTCGGCACGTAGATCTGGAGGCTTTGTAGGAGATGCTTATCTTTTCAGATAATTTGATGCGCATCAGCTGACAGATGAACCAGAATATTGATTAGATAATGTTGTTGTTTTGAAGGATGAAACCAAATGAAAATGTTGCATGAAAGCCAAGCAAGCACATCCAGTTACTCTACTTTTGTTGTGCAATATGGTAACTGTATTAGGACTGTCACAGACTATGGTATGTATTATCTACTCTTTTATTGTGAAGGGACATTTTCAATACTTTGCTGTAAATTTATTCGGTTCTTGTCCGAATCATTTCTCATCTTTGATGAAAGTAAGGGAGAATCATGAATAACTGCAAATTATTCAGGAAGATATTCATGGCTATTTATTGTTTTGTTGAATTGTCTTTCATCTTTCATTTCGTAACTGTAGTGAGCCAAAATTAATGAAAATTTTTGCAGGATATATGGTTGACAATTTATGAGAAAATTGTCATAGCTTTAGTCGGATTGTTTCCTTCTTTTTTTTTCTTGCATTTAGTTACATGATGTTTAATTAAGGGAATTAAGTGGTTCGGACACCTCGCAAGATTACCCCCAAACCAACCTGCTCTTCAGGCATGTAACACCAGATATTTGGGCTGGAGAGCCAGGGGAAGGTCTAGACGATGCTGGAGTGACTATATGGCAGACACACTCAGAAACCATGGAATGTCCCTCCTCCAGGCCCCCCACCGACAGAAGACTGTATCTCCCCGTGACACCCACTGGTACAAGTGGAAAATGAAAAAAAAAAAAAAAAAGATGATGATGATGTTTAGATGAGCTGTCTTCAGTTTTGTTTGTTTTTCATGCCCATGTAGTTATGGTTCTTAGGGGGGAACCGATGTTTCAACTGATCTCTGGATTTGGCAGTGATTTGTTTTGAAATTTGATTTTTTTCTGTGCTTGCTCCCAATATCCACAAAAGTTTTGCCTTGCGGTGCCATATTATGACAATCCTTGGATTTTATTAATCAGATGTTAAGATGTACCATTGTCAAAGGTAAATTGAGTATTTTGTTGAAGCCTGCCTGTTAGCTTTTACTGTTCTCGTGCAGAGCTTTGCTGGCCATGAATGAATGATAAATTATAATAAAAGTATAGATCTACAGTTATCCAGCTTATCCTGAAAAGGAATAAATCTAAAGATTTACTTTCATGCAGGAAAAATACTGAATGGAAAGATACGATTTACTGTTATCCAAGAAAATACTGAAGGGAAAGAAAAGATTTTCTTTTATCCCAGAAAATATGAATAGAAAGGAAAGATTTACTTTTGTCCAGGAAAATAATGAATGGAAAAGTATGATTTACTTTAATTCAGGAAAATACTGAATGTAAAGGAAAGATTTACTTTTATCCAGGAAAATATTGAATGTAAAAGAAAGATTTACTTTTATCCTGAAAAATACCAAATGGAAAGGAATGATTTACTTTTGTCCAGGTGCACTCACAGAGAACTGTGAGTCACTAAGATCCCAGCTGGTCCACAGCGTATTGTGTTATCTCCAACAATATAAACTATCGACCAATGGATTAGTGGTAGGCTAAGGTGATAAATAGACATTTTTCCAAAGAATTGAGAGCCCATATGCAGCCCACAACATATAGTGTTTGTTATTCCTTGTACCAGAAAATCAATTGACATACCACCTTCAGTCCATATGCAATCCATCGTAATTACTCTTACAGGAATCAGTCTTGGTAAGTCGGACACATTTCGGAGAATGATAAGAAATGACTAGGAACAGATGATTGTATACATTATCTGTATATATGGGCCATAGTCTATGGTGATGAAGGGTCATAATCCTCCAAACTGGAAGCCATATAGCCACGGATACTCACTTTCTTTCAGCAGCATTAGCCATACACAGTTTTATCATTTATTTCATATTATGAGAGTTGAAGTCATTGTTAATGTATTATAGTTTGTTTTTGATAGAGGTTGTATCAAAGTCTGCCACGGCATATGGTTGAAGATTAAAGGGGGGGGGAGGAAGAACCATATAATAATATGTCCACTTCTTACACGTGGGAGAAAACTGGGATTTTGTTTCTAAAAACTTCTATGATTTTTGTTTGTTGAAGTTATTGAAGACCATTGCTTTTGGACAACAGGGGCTTTTTTTTGCTGATCTTTTTAGGCCAGGTAGTTCAGGCTCAGAATTAAAAACACTGGTTGTAACTTTGAAAATTTTGAAAACTGTAAATTTGTTTGTTCTCTTTTCTCTCTCTCTATCCCGTCCCCCCCCCCCCCTCCACCCCCTTTCCCCTCCCCACCCCCCCCCCCCCCCCCCTTTCAGTTGTATCAGGCTCTTGGTGGTGGTTTGTTTGCCTGTTTTTTTGTTTTTTTTTCTTCATCATCAAGTTGTTGATAATTCCATTATGTGTTTGCATCTTTTGTTTTAAAGCCGGACTGTTGAATTTTCTTGTAGAAGGGAGTAGTGGGCTTATGGGCACAGAATGAAACTGAAATAGTCATCAAAGAATGAAAAGATTTTGCCTTGTTGTTGTTGATTTATTGTTGCCATGTTTTGTTGCTTTTTTGTTTTCTTTCTTTTGTTATCAGATTGGAGGTTACTGGTCATATTGGCTGCGAAAGAAATTTTAGTGTGAAAAAGTCAAGCCAGAGTTTTTGAAATGGGCTTTTGACTATGTGATGAATTAAGCTGTTGGGTTAATGACTTTTAATTTTAGTTTACCTTGTTGTGGGGTTTGGGAATAATATGAGCTGCATCAGAACATTGGTTAATGTGCGGTTTTTACATGAAGAATGTGATATGAGTTATAATGTTTTCATGTAGGATGTCCATATGCAAGCTACTGAACTTTCCTCTCAGCCTTGATAATATTACATGTGTTGACATAGCTGTTGTGTTGTATGCTTGATTAATGTATTCATTGGCACGATGTTCATGGCAGACTGCAGTTCCAACTTTACATAGATGTAAGTTTACACTGATATAACTTTGTCATTGGGAAAAGTCTCTTAGATATTTTGATTCTGTTAATTGTAATGAACATACAGTATTGTCTCAGATAGCACTGAATTTTAACTAGCTTTTTTTTTATTGCT